>VXBU01000096.1:297050-374333 GCA_013400315.1 Bombycilla garrulus | reverse complement strand
TTTTTTTTTTTTTAAGAAATCACACTAGTAATACCTGTTAAAAAATTATGTCCATTTCTGCCTCGGCAAAGCACGGAGTCCTGATTCTTGTGCCAAAGGCTTAGAGTGTAACTATTTGGTGAAGTTAAAAGGTTATCTTAGTTTGATTTTTTTTGATGCATGGGTGTAGAGGGGTGAAATATTTTCAGTGATTTTTGGGTTTGTTTTGGAGCATTTAATACATAACTAGTACTCTAGGACTCAAGTGCTTTTGTCTTTCAGGCTTAGGAACAACAATAACTCAATGCTTCACCATTCGGTGAATGATGAGAACTACTTAAGAGGACTCTTTTTTTTCAATCTGAATCAAGCAAGGCTTTTTCTTACATTTTGTATAGATGTAGTTATACTTCAGTTAGCAGAGAGACGTTGATTATAAGATTCTTAATTGTTTGAATTTTGTTCAATCAACTGTATAAAAGACAACCATTGGAGATGGAGTTTGCTTGAAAAACAGGGAGGTTGATTTCATTTTTGAAAAGGGAATACTATAATTTTTGATGTTTCAAAAGAATTAAAATCTAAAAATTATGCTTTGTTAGAGTAAGATGCTTTAAATACATGGGGTTTGGGGTGTATGTTTTTCAAAAGTGAGGACTAGGCACAGTTTGGGACTATTTAAAATAAGTGTTTCAGAACCATATCAGGGACCCACTCAATCCTGCATGAATAACAGTCCTACTTCCAAAGTACTCTTCCCAACTGTGCTGAATACTAGAGGCAGTTACAGCTAAATACTAACAGAAGTTGGAGGTAATGTGCTGTCCTGGCTTCTGCATTTCAAGGCAGGCAGAGGGAATTTAATTGCTGCCCTTGTAACTGGTCAAAATGACCAAGGGAATGCAGTAGCTGAGACTGAAAAATCTGTGACTGTAGTTCAAAGCAGAGATGTCTGTGGTAGGCTATGGCGGAGGTTTATAAAATTGGTGAAGGCAAGAGATGAACTGTTAGTCACTAAATCTTACCACAGAAGAGCTAGGAAATTATTTTAAATAGATTTGACAACAATAAGTATGCCTCAATGCAGTGCATACTGGACTTCTGGAGGTTTTGAAGGCAGACACAATGTGAACAAATGCAAAAAAAAAGATGGACAGAGGGTGAGGGATGACTGGTCCATAAACAGATAGGAGATAAGCAGGGATATTTTTGGTATGTGTTAGGGGAGCACGAGGGTGATGGACTCTAGGTAGTGTTGAGTATTGTGTGTCCTCCTGCCATTTGGCAAGGTTCTCCATGGCTCTAGCCCAGTAAGGTGGTTTTTGTGTCCTTAGCACAAAACAGTGTTAAGTGGAAAATAGACAAAACAGTGCAAGATTTCATGTAATGATCACTGGGGATTTTTACCCCTAGGGAGGAAGGGGTGGAGTGTAAGATGCGTTCTGAACTTAGTGTACAGCTTCAGCTTGCTTACCTTAGCTGTCATTACTCTTTTGAGCTGAAGCTGAGTTGCTGGCTTTTGATTTGAAATACCAGGCCTAAAAGTGACATCCATTTTAATGTGCAGTACTGATGGAATGGTAAACTGCAGCTGTGGGCAGGGGCTGCCTGTCAGCCCTGGACCTGCTCCTGTCCTGATGTAATTAAAGTCAGGCTGCATTACTACTTTGTCTCCTGCCCTTTTACTAGGCAGCAAAGGAAACATTTGCCTTGTTTCAGCTGAGAATGGTGCTGCTTGCTGCTCTCCTTCAGCTAAGGAGAGAATGAGGTGGACTTGGCTGGAAGGCAAGGCTGCCTTTGCTACCTCCCAGCTGAGATTTTTTCTTTTTTTCTTGACTGTGTGAGTACATGGTTCAGAATTGATCTCTTGTTGCTTTTAGTCAAATCACAGAGAATAAAGTATGATGGCAGAGGAGCTCTTGGGCAAACACCTGCCTCACCTGATGATGATGATAAACACCAGTGACTGGAAGTCTCTGCTGAGACCAGTGTCTGCTTGTGTGAGTGCTTTACTGATGTGCTAAACTTGGAGTTATTGCTGTGAGTGGAAGAGTTATTGCTGCCAAGAATAGCTCTCTCAATAGACTTGACCTTGGCACAGGCCCTAATTTGGAGACAACATGGGCAAAATCATTTGACAACATGATCAAAATTATAATGTTTACCTAGCTATTTGAAAACTTTGAAGTCTCAGACTGAAAGGTATGCATAATTCATGGGGTTTAAGCAGTTATATTTTTTTAAAGGATTGAGTGTCCAGTGTAAAGTAACCTGCACACAGTTTAGCTGTTCAGTGTTTATCCTAGTACCAAATGATAGAGCCTGAACAGGGCATTCTGGGTTGCTGTTAGTGTAGATGATCATTAAAAGTCCTTCATCCTAACATGCTGCAGCATGACCACATTATTTACTTAAGTTTAAAATACTGATGTGATGGTGAAGAGGTGTTTGAAATGTTGAGTAGACTCTTTTTATTATCTCCTATCATTGTCAGTTGTTGACCTGAATAACACCTTCAAATGTGATGTGAAAATAATCACCATGTAGAGTATTCCATTTAGATTACTTGAACAGAAGAACATTATTTGTTCAGGATCCAAAATATCAGGAGAGATTGATGTAATTAAAAAAAAAAGAATGTATGCTAAAATGGGTTAGAAGCAGAAAAGCTTACCTTGGGGCCATATCATTAAGGTGTGGAAATCAATGCTGCTAGGTGTCAAGTTAAGGCTTCATAAAGTAAAATCAGGAAATAACATGAATGTTGCTGGACCTATGAATTACGGTATTTTGCTACAGGAGTAAATTACAGAAATATTATACTCATTTCCCTTTCTGAAAGTGCTCTTTGCTGGTGCTGCTTGTACTTTGGATAGTGCTTGGCTGCTGGTTGTACTCTGTGCCCTCTGTGCTGACAAATGAGAGTGGACCAAGGACAAAGGTCTGTCCCTAGGCAGCATTGTTATACTCACAACTACTTTTATAGACAGAAGCAAGTGGTTTATTGGCCTGAAGACACCTTTGTCTGTTTGCATATATTTTTTGTAATTGAGATGTAATCTTCCACTTTAGAATGGTCTTGAGAACTGTATGCTATTTGTGACACTTCATTTAAAAATAAGGTAAAGTTAAGATAAACAAGGCTGCAGGCAGTGCTGGAACATAGCACTGTGGATTTTTCTTTAGGGAATGAATCCTTATAGCTGTTTTTTCTTTCAGGTTTGGTTTCACATTTAAGTACTCAGCTGTCAGATATTGATATGCACAATCTTGAGTAACTGTACTGTCTCTGTGTGACCGGAATTCTTGTTCTTTACCAGCTCAACATTCGTCTGAAATGGTTTTGGAAACTCTAGGAGGTTTCTAAAGTAATATAAAACTTTAGTTGTCTTTTTTTCAAGTTTAGAAGTTGGTATAGGGCTGCTGGAAACTAGAGATGTTGCAGATTTAAGTGGTTTTTATATTTTTTAAAAATTTCTGGAGGATAATGATGTCCACTTTTTTCTGAGGACTGACTCTACAAAAAAGCCCAAATTTTGAGAGACATTTGTAGTTATAATTGAAAAGCCCATCTTTCGAGGTGGATGCTATATAGAAATCCTATATATAACAGTTTTATTATCGTACCCATTTTTTGGAAACTGAAGTAGCCACTATTCACCTGGGGAGAAGTCCTAGCAGTTTTTAAGATAGAATTGATGTACTTGTACACCAAACAAAGGTCTTCTCCTGTGGCCCCTTCTGTAATGAAAAAACTACAGAAGTATAAAACATTTTCTTTAATATTTCTGTTTGTAGTTTCATCCCTTCAGATGCTATGATAATACAGATGCAGAGAAAGGGAAAGCAAGTTCAGGCAGTTGTCTGGTATTTTATAAACCCAAGATTTTCTGCTTTTCTCCAGCTGGCCACCCAATGGCTTTTGCATGTTCTACACCAACTGTATTCACGTTAAGCACATGCTCTTTTAGGTTTGACTTGATGATCTCAGAGGTCTTTCCAACTTGTGATTCTGTGATTTTCTGATAACTGTAACATTCACTTGGCATGGGAATTCAGTCTGACAAATGTTCTAGTCCTCATTTTCCTTCAGCTTCTATCTCTTCAAATGTGTTGCTATTGAGCCACAGCATTTGGGATTAATGATAGATGGAATTGTTTAAGTGTCTCTGAGAATGAAATTCACAGAAAACATCTGAAGAGCTGGATATTTTTGGAAGTATGACCATTAGTCATGATGTTCGCATTCTCAAAGGTGGATATTTAGGAATCCCATTTGCAAAAAAAGGCTGTTGTCTCAGCTTGAAATATTTGAACTACAAAGGATAGATTGCTGGTCTGAGCAAAGTTGTAAGAGGGTAATAAGCCTATCCCTGTGATGGCAGCACATCAGCCATCCAAGATTAGTTGTGAAACAATTTCCCAGCCTACTAACAATCTGTATTTCTACAAGTCCTACTTGATGTGAGAGCAGCTAGATGCATTACTATGAGAGAAATTGAAGTAACTGAGATTTACCCACTTTGACCTTAAATGTAGGCTATATATTCTAGTTTCCTAAAAATAACTTTAATATCTGCATTAGGCTAGTTGTCAGACTGTTCAGCCTCACAGCCTGCTACGTTTCAACATGTCTTGAATAAGCTTTTAGATCATGGCTTTAATCCCAGAGATTTTGACGTAGCACCATTGTGTCTTTTAAAATACATGGGTATGAAGCAGCTGTTGAAAATAGAATACCATTGATGAATAGACTTCTCTGTTACATACATAGGGACTTGCTACCATTTTTCCTTGAAAATGCGTTTCTCCAATGAACTGATGCATGAAACACATATTGATTACAAGGCATGGCTTAAATCAACTGTGCAGTAAAGAGCATGACTATCAGCTAATCTAGGGGCCCAACTGCCTATAAATTAGCTTTCAATAATCTTCAATATACCCTTATCACCTACTCTTCCTAGTATGGCTTTCGCATGTAAGAGCCACACATACAACTGGAGTGCAAGGTTGATACTGGTCTGGGGAAAGGAGTTCAACTGGTGCTTAAATGCTTTGTGTCTCTTAGGCTGAGCCTGCAAGCATGCAGGCTTGGGTCCACATTCCCAATGAGATGTAGAAGAAATCGTGGCATTAGTAAATTCAGAGTCAAATTTGTCAGAAAATAAAATATAGGAACATGAATGTGTGAGCAAGTTGGGATCTGCTTGTGTTCAATTTTTCTTCACTCTGTCTTTTGTTATGAGCAGACCCCACACGCACTGGGTGAAAAGCTTGCATTAATTATTAGAGTCTTTAGATTTATGTTTATTAATATAACAGGGGCTCTTGACTTAAAAGCTCAGTAGAGAATCAAGTATTGCTGTTACTCCTGGAGTGAGTCAGAGGAGTGGCAAGTGCCTGCTGCTTTTGGGAAAAAAAGGAGGACAAAAAAAGAGTTTCTGGAGAGACATCGTTATCTTGGAAGTCCCATCCACAGCAGATCAAGAGCTATCAGCAGTTTCTGGCTTTCTCTAGGTACTGGTGATTGCCCACACAAGGACATGGCACATGTCCTTATGTCTGGAAGGAGATTTCCATGATCACAGAATCACAGAATGAACCAGGTTGGAAAAGACTTTTGAGATCATCAAGTCCAACCTATGACCTAACATCTCCTCACCAACTAAACCACAGCCCTGAGTGCCACATCCAGTCTTTTTTAAGGATGTCCAGGGATGGTGATGCCACCTCCTCCCAGGGCAGATTACTCCAGTGCCCAATCACTCTTTCAGTGAAGAATTTTTTCTTGACGTCTAACCTAAAATTCCCTGGCACAGCTTGGGCACAAACTGGGAGACATGCAGAACACTGCACTAACTGTCTTTAGGTAAGTGTGTGTTTCTCCCTTTCCTATCCATGCATATGAGGGTGTCCTCATGTCTCTTTCTGCTGCTAGGGAGGATGAGCAGGTCACAGCTCATGCTATACCTCTTTCAAAGCTGTATGCATGTGCTGGTTGCTCAACTGAGTCAGCCAGACTTGAAAGCAGAGCTCAGAGCTCTAGTCATTCACTCATTAGAAGCAGTGATTTGGGCTTTGTCCTCTGCACAGCAGCAAATTTTCTCAGAACATGTAGGATTTGCCTCTTGTCTCATCTCTGACAAATGGTGCTGAAATTTCCTAATGAGAACAAAATTGTTGGAGAGATCAGGTTAGTGGGAGGCAAGGAGGAGAATTAGATCAATAGTTCAATCTTCTAAGTAATCTTTCCTTGGGACCCAGTCATTAAATAACGTTTCGTATCTTTCCCTCATCTTGGAGAAATATGTTCCAGTTTTCAGTCTTGCAGCAAGTGGCAAAGGAACATTTTGCTTTCGTGCTGTGTACTGAAGGATTGCTTCAGTAGCATGAGTCCCATTTTGCCCAAAGGAAGCCCTTGGTTCTGTTTTTAAACTTCACAAGTTAGGTGGAGTGGTGTAGGAGAGAGGAGGGAGAGTCTTCACCGGCAGACCTGTGAAGCTAATTAGGAGCCTTGGACTCGAAATGAATTACTTCAATACTGAAATCTAAAGAATTCACACTTACTTTTGACGTAAATTCTTTGGTGGATCCAGTCCACTTTTTGAAATGTTGGATTCTGCTTCTAATTCAAGACAAAGTATTTTAGAAATAAGGTAGGTATCAACATGTATTCCCTGGATAATCTCAAAGTGGAGTAATAAAAAACGAAGGAAAGGATGAAGTTTAGTTGAGGTGAAATCAATACTTTGTATGCCGGCAGGTTCAAATGTGCCTGCACTAGAATCATTATAGTTCCTTTTTTTGTTGTTTGGTTTTTTTTTTTTCTTTCCCTTTTGTATTGCCGTGAGTTAACTGTCAAGTTGGCAGTGGAAAGTTTTTAAGTAAATGGCTCTCATCTTCATTTGGTTTTTGATATGTTGTCTTCCCACTGAACTGTTGTCAAACTTCAGGTATTTTTAGGAAACATGGTTGATTAGTTCTGTAACTTTTGATTCACCATTTTTATGTTTTTTAGAACCATTCATGCAGAAAGCAAATAATGCAGGCAAGTTTTTCCTGTTTTATCAACTCCAGTTTAAAACAGCAACCAAAAAAAAAGTAAGTAATGAAGCTTTGTTGATGCAAAACAGAGATCTTTGTTTCTGTTAGGTTAGACTTGCAACCTCTCTGCAGCATTTGCAAATCAGGCATAAGTTCACTTGAAAGTATGAAGTAAATTAACCATGAAACAAGGAGAGCTATGGCTTGGTTAATAATTCAAAATCCTGGTTTTGTTAGTTATCATTTAACAACTTAGAAGACTATGCAGAGAAAGAAAAATGAAAAGGGTAGATTTTGTGAGAAAATTCCAGATTGATGTATAACAGCCTGTTACATCATCTTTGTAAAATGAAACCAAAGGATTTCCTAACTATGCCAGTAATTCCTGATTTTACTTACAGGGAGTAAGTAGGGACATATTTATTGTTTTTAAACAATAAATGAAACAAGTGTATTCAGACTTATGGTATTGCTGTTTCACTTTTTTTTTTTGCAAGAGAGTAGCTAGGTATGTGTGGCAAGACTTGATAAGACAAATATCACTGGGAGTTTCTTCTCAGAGCTTCACAGTCTTGCTGACCTAAACATTTGACCTTGACCAAGAATGTTATTAAAACCCCACTTTTATTTCATTTGATAATTTATGTAATGAAGTTGCCTCCTGGGCATCCTCTTGACAGTGCATCACTCAGTGCTGCCCAACCCAGTCATGCAGAAGATCCTGGGAACACACTGGAATAGATGGAAGATGGATCAAGCAGTTAGCCAATGCCAGTGAGTAAAAATACAAATTAAGAAAAAGCTTTGCTGTGAGAGCTCTCTGGATAGCGATTGGTGCTGCTTTGCACCCTGAGGTGCTCTGACCAGTTTGAAATTAGAGCTGGACATCCACATCCACTGTAACTACAAAATGAACACTGGTTCTTTTCAAAACATGTTTGTTCTGTGTGAATCACTCATCTTGTGCACGGGGCTCCTGTGATAAGGAGGTCAGAGTTATGCCAGGTGTCTGTCACCTGCCCTCAATCAGGCCAGGTTGGGGCAGTGTGGGGAAATTAAACTTGGAGACAGTTTTGCAGGGATAGGAGATGATTTCTTGAGTTCTTGTTTACAAAGCTTTTTGAGTGTTTGTTTACTATTCCTGTATTTCCCAGACAATCTTCCCTCACATATAAACCATCTATTTGTTCTCACATCATGTGAGTTTCAGAAAAGACTCAAACTGATTAAAAAAAATGTATCTCTAATGGATTTTGTTTGGACTGAGTTTGGGAGGAGTAAATCAAAATCTATGAAATATTTAAGTCATAAGCTACCAGATAATGGTATTACAATGCAGTAAACAAAATTAAAATAGGTCTGATAGTTTATATGCTGGTGAATGTAGTTATCTCCATTTGTTTCTTGAAGGTTCTTTGAGTCTGGATTAGCTTCCCAAAGAATATTTAGAGGAACTGACAGAGTAGCTGTTGGACAACTGTATTGAATTGACAAAAGTTCTGAATATAAACCAATAAAGACTTGCTGCCCATTTGGTAGGGAAGCTGGAGCCTGATGCTGAGCATTATTTTAATGTTGTGTAGAGACTGGAAGAATTGGATGACATTTGGGCTTTGACTTCTGGTCTTGACTCAAACTATCAAATCCTTTTTTTAATATCACCATCATACACTGTACATTCCCTGTGCATTCTTACTGGTAAATAATTTTTTTCTTCTTTTGCTGAGTTCTCTTGTGGTCATTCTTTACTTCAGTGAGAATGAACTCATCTGTGTTTTAAATGGACATGGGACATGCTCACATTGGTGCTGGGGTTAAAGGGGAGGCACTTCACAGTTATTTCTTATTTTCTTGTTTTTGTTGGCATTACGTTTAGCTCATTGATTACATTTTAGTAGCTAAGAAGCTCATGCTTTAATTGAAGTAAATTCAGTAACAGGTTAGTTAGAGAAAAGAGTGGGTTTTGTAAGTAATATTAAGTCAAGCCCACAACTTCTTAAACATTCCTGTAATTTTTCTTCTTGGTGCAAAATAATACACTTGTTGGGAGAAGTTCCTGTGAAAATATGAAAGCTAACTCTAAATTGTCAGAACAAAATGGTAATCAATGGAACTTCTTCAATAGAAATAGCCTTCTTTAGGTTAAATTTTGTGTACTTTACAGATTAGAGAGTTCTGCTTTTCCCCTTGATAGCTCTTTTTACTTAAAATCCAAATCAGTCTCAAAGATGAAATCAAGATACCTCTTGTATTCCATTGTTACCTTTGTGGCTGTTACTCATGTACCACTTGGTACAAGTCAGAAATTTAGTAACTAAAGTTACAGATGCTTATAGAGATCTAGAATATAAAAGGCAACATATGTGACACTTTCACATGGTGGCGATTTTCTCCTCCATACATATTAGTCAAGTGTAATTAAAGCATTAATTACATAGGAGGACAAGAGGCACTAATTAGAGGATCTTCTTTGTTCAGATTGAGATGATGTTAGAACATGGGGAGTTCTTGTGAGGCAGAATGTATGGGTAAGGGAAACATCTTTAATTGGAACTGCTGTGATATTGCTGAAATAAGCGGACAAATTTTTAAACACTTTTAACTGTGGCTGGAGGTTGAAATTAGAGGTTTCTTGTCTGGATGCTGAAAAACGTAACTGCAGTATTAATGTTGCTATGTGAAAGTTTTGCCAGCAGATAAGGAACTGTAGGACAAAAATAGCAAGTAAGGACTTCTGTATGACTCTATAACAGACCTTAGAGACTAGTACTGGTATTTTAATAGTTTTTGGGAGTACTGTCTGGTGCCATAAACAATGAGGTAAATAAGACTTAAGTGACCATCTTGCTCGGAAGTGTGTGTTTGCATGAACAAGTACATATACTGATCATGTTTGACACCTAGTGTGTTCACAGTCTTACTGTATTGGATATCAGTGCTTGCAATCAAAAAGTCATTGATATCATGAGATTTTCTGAGAAGTGGATAAAAAAGGCTTCACTTAACTGATGCTTCCAGTTTTTTGAAAAAATCCCCTGAACTGCAGTTGCCTCAGAGGGTGGATCAGCATAGCTGTCATATATTAGCTCACAACAATGAAGTGGGAAGTGAAAACTGACTGGAATTCATGGAAGGACTGTATTTGTAAATGATAAGGTTTTAAAACTAAATTAAGTTGATAGTTGAACAATACTTGACAATACCCGTGTTCTGTAAAAGAGCCATGGGACCTTTGACCAGAATATGGGCAGAAAAGAGCTGTAAAAATATTCTGAATTATAGCTGTGTATTATAACAGCATTAGAAGAGTTGGCTGGAAACAGATCAGAGGAGGGGGAAGAAAAGCACTTCTGCAAAATTTAGCATACTGTGTGGAGAAGGGTTGTTAGCTATGTGACAGTTAAATAAAGCAACAGGCATTCAACTTGAACTCCTGAGAGAAAACTATAGCACCATTACTTTCACTCAGCTCAATATAGGAAGAAGATTTTAGATCAGAAAACTCGAGTTAGCAAGCGACCTGTGCATCTCAGTAATACCTCTTGGAGAAAGATGAGATCAGTGGTTAAATACTTCACCCGACATGTAAATGAGAGTACATGTGATGAAAGCTGAATTTCTAGAAAATAAATCCAAAAAGGCTGCTGTTTTACCCATCTGATAATAAGCATAAGAAAGTTCATTTTGGAAGTAGAGAAGAGAGTATAGGGAATTTCATCTCAACTTCTAAACCAGTCACATTTTATAATGGAAAAAGGTAAAACCCTGAAATATGTCAGACAAGAGGTTGCTTCAAAGTCACAAAAGATATTTGCATTTACCCTTTGTTTTTTAGGGGAGGACATGTTTTAATCTTCTTTAGACTTCATTTCTCTTTCAATTTTTTTTGCAAATGGAATTCCTTCTGAAAGGCTTAATATTCATTTTTGTACAGCTGACTCGTAGCCCAGTTCTGGCACAAAGAGAAATGCCTTGTTTTGAGCACTAAGGTGATGCATCACTCTTATCCTGTGCACAGAGCACACTGCATGTTAATTAAAACAAATGATCTTATTTATTCTGCGTTCTCAAAACAAAAAAAGGTGTGGGGGGGAAGTGGGGAAGAGAGATGGGACTAAACCAAAAAGTCTGTTAGAATAATGATTTTTTCAGACACTCCCAAATGTGAAACTTGGTATGCTAATTCTCTGCTTAAAATGTGCTGTAACTTTGGTGCTGAGAATCTTGTCCAAACTCC
Organism: Bombycilla garrulus; assembly: GCA_013400315.1. Lineage (NCBI taxonomy): Eukaryota > Metazoa > Chordata > Aves > Passeriformes > Bombycillidae > Bombycilla > Bombycilla garrulus. The sequence continues at coordinate 363,070 of VXBU01000096.1, read as the reverse complement.
ATTTTTCACAAATATGAACTAATTAAAAATGGATTTTAAGAATATGGGTGCTTTGCATTCTGTTGTGGTTATGTGTGAAACCTGGTAGTGATGGGTGGCTTTAATGGGTTTTCCTGCAGTGTTGGGATAGATGATTAGAACCCAAGGAGATGTGAGTCACAGCAGCCTGTGGACAGGTCAAAGTTTGTGAGCTAAGTATAGCCCTGCACAGTCTTACTGCTTTTACTTTTTTTTTTTTACATGAGGGGTAAACCTACTCCTGTCACTATTTTGCTGATGTAGTGTCCCTCTGAACAGCTCTGCAAATGAACTTGTACCTTTTTTCATTTTACCATGCTTCTTCAGGAGTGTAGATAAGGAACAACTCCAGCTCAGGCCAAGGACAGCAGCTAGTGTTATGAATTGAAGAAGACCTAGGCCTTTAAGAAGGGCATCACTTCTGAAGGCCTGAAATCCCAGTGTATTGGCAGCACTTGGGACATAAAACTATTTTTGCCAATTACTTGTGCTACACCACACTGGGAGAGATGCTGTTATGTAAGTGTCTCAAACTGAAGGGTCACATGAATAAGAACAGATTTGTCCATGATGCTTTCAGCTTCTTGAAACAATGGACTAGAATTAAGATTGCTCTAGCAACTCCCTCCTTCCTCCCTTTCCCTTTTTGTGCCAAGCATCATTAGCTCTGTGGTTTTGTTTCGTTTGATTTTAATGATTATATAGAACCAGAAACATTTTCAGACTCTTCACGAAAAATGTGCAAGTAGAAATACTGACAATGCAGAGAAACTCTTTTAGTCAGTGCAGCATTGCCAGAACTTTCCAAGAATAGTCATGCCTGTGGAAAAGTTTAAGACTCTTAATTGACTGTAGTTTGAGCAGAGGTTTGAACTCAATGACCTTCAGAGGTCCCTTACAAAATGAATTTTCAGTGCTTTTATGATTTTAGCAGTTCATCAAACAGACCAGGGATGTTAGACTGGTTTGAGAAGCAGGGTGTTAACAGGTTGGATCAGAAGGCTCTGATCTGCCTCTTAGATACAGTCCATGCCATGGGCTTCCAGGCTGGGTTTGGTCATCCCACAGTCCTGGAATTAGGTGGAGGTCAAGTAATGAGTCTTCAGTCGCGTGCCTAATTCTGGTTTCGCGTACCTGGTAGTTATGCTTAGTGCACAAAACCCTGTAAAAATGTGCTGCTCTTCAGGATCTTTTTTCCTCAGTGATGCCTCTTGATAGCTCCATTTTCATTGTTGTGACCATGTTTTCATCATTTGATTGTAGGTGAGCTAGAGAAAGTAGTTTCTTTTTACTTGATATTTCCTTATGTTTCTAACTTGCTTGTTCCTCTGAAATTCGTTATTTTATTAAAGCGAGCTGACAGGAAGGATATGCTGAAATAACATTTGGCATAGGAGCACTAAAAATATTCCAATGATCTATACTTTGTGAAGGCCAGGATTTCCTGGAATATTTTCTAGGTTTCTCATTATTGAGTAATGCAAAACCAGTGTTCAAACAAAATATGTGCATTGACAGTGAAGGCCTTCAGAGTGGTGTTTATCAAGATCTTAATATTTTATAGGAGACTTAAGCTGTGTGGCTTGACTTGTGGAATTGACTAACAAACAGTAACTTCATTATAGTTCTCTAGAATTCAAGTAAGGTTTTTACATGTTTCCCCTTTCTTATAGGTGGTAAATGCAGGAGCAAAAATAGACTTTTTTTTCCTTTTAAGCATAGAGGTCAGGAAAAGTTGGTGTTCCAGTTCTTAAGAAGTGTGAGTTAGCTATATAAACACTCAGTGGTGTTATGTACTATATTCACATTGATATGCTTCTAATTGAGTTTGGCATAGCAATGAAGTTGATCCTTTAATTTTGTAATTTCAGTATGGCTCTCAAAAGAAACCTGTTTTACAGAGTCATGCTATCTTGGTCTCTCCTCTGGTAACTTCAAAATGTTTTGACCAGATTTTTTAAATTTAGGTGACTCATGGCATTTCATAATGTGAAACTGGGTGGGCAGGGAAGAGAACAACCATTAAATATGTTAGTCTGAAAAGCATACACTGCATCATTAGCTCACATTATTAGACAATCAAAGGCTTAATGGACCTGAACATTCTGAAACATGACTTGATAGAAAACTGAGCATTCTTAGGCTGAAGATTAGAATGAAATTTCTGCAGCAAAAATGTGTAAAGCTTTTAGTGAATGAAACTGTAAAAATAAATATCTATAAGTAAAACAATGGTGGAATGGAGTGGTGGTATTCAAAGTTAATCTACATTTTATTCCCTTTCTGATTTGATTTGTTTGAAACTTGCTGGTGCTGTAACTCAATGAGATTGCAGTGTGTGTCTATCAAGCCTGGGTAAATGTCTTCTGTAGACTATGGATGCATTTGCATATTATCAAATCTGGATGGTCTGTCACAGGATAATTTATGTACAATACATTCAGCCTTACAGAAGGCTTGGGTTTAGAGGAGACTTCTGAAGGTCATCTGGTCCAAATCCTCTACTCAAACAGGGCCACCTAGAACAGACAACCACGTTCACATCTTCTGCAAAGTGTAGATCTATTCAGTTTTATACACATTATATATGTAATTTATAAACTAATATATATTGCACATATATATGTGTAATATTAATAAGTACACTAAAAGCGTAATAATAATTTCTGACTGGATGCTTACTTCAGGGAAAGTTGTTGGTAAATCTGGAAAACTACTTAAAGAAAATGCTAATAACTGCATCTTACTGTTGTTGCAAGAAAACAAACTTCTAGGGCCTTCAGACCTTTTAAAGAAATATTATAATCACTACTTTTCTCTTTTCTTATTTTCCCTTCATAAATACAGCTATCATATCAAATTGCATTATTCCGTTTAAAAATAACAGCTTTCAGAAAAAGAGTAGTTTTGGGCAAAAGAACTGTGAAACAATTTTTTTAAATGCACTTGTTAGTAGAAATTTTAGTGCAATGATCTGTGGGTGGTGACTTAGACTTCTTGTTTCTGCTGAATATGAAAAAAGAAATGAATGTATGCAAAAATGAACTTTCACAGCTGACTGAAGAAAAACTACACAGAAAACAAAAGATGACCATGAAATTGCTTTTTAAGGGTTTGTGCGCTGCCAGCTTCCAAGTCCAGTTTTCTTCTCTAGCAGCTCCATAAATCTTTTCTGTAGCTATTTTATTCCTTGTATGAAATAATAAAATTAAGGAGAAAGTATTAGCAAGTGGGCTGACTGTAGCCCTGACACACTTTTTTCCTAACTGAAATTTCTCTAAAAGATGTTTCAAGTTAATTCTAGAGAACATTAAAAGTTAAAAAAAATTCTTACCTCCATCTAAACTTGTTTTTATACAGGAAGAATGTAGGATCTAGCACACCTTTGTGTTTAGAAGTAGAGAAGCGGAGTATTGGATATCAGTTTAACATGACAGCAAGTGAGGAGGTAGTCTTCATTGCCTTCTTAATTTGAACAGTGTTGCGCCACAACTTGGCTTTCACAGTGCAGCTGAAGGTGACTGCTCTGTTTTGAAAATTTCTTAATTGCAGTTATTGATTTTTTTGTAATAGAAAAATATGAATTTCTTCATCTACGTTTTCATGTTTTGCAAAGTGGAAGTTTCTTTGCCTGCGACAGATATATATCTATATGTTTTTATGTCCATAACTTGTGTGAGGTCCTTCAGGTTTTTGCAATAAGATTACTATGAATGGCTGTAAGAGGCTGTAGAACACATCTTTTAAAAAGAATTTAAGTGATACTTGTAGTTTTGCAGCCTGTTTTTTAATTTGCAGAATGAAGAAATTGAAACCTTACCTAAGTGAGGAGGGTCTGATTATCTTAGTAGTCAATCCTCTGATCTCCTTGTCCTTTACTTCAGTTTTCCCAGTCCTTCTATTTTGATAAAAGCCACATTAATATACTTTGATACTGAAAGGAACAGCTGGTTGTGGGCTTCATGGATGCAGAAACAAAGCAGAAGAAAATATTTTATCCATCAGTGTTTTCGAGTATTTTGCAACACCAAGTTTTGCTGTACTTACACATAGGACTACTTATAGCATTGCAAAACTTGAATTATTTTTTTTTTCCATTCAGAGTATCACTCACAGGTGTTATATTAGAATCAGGAACTTGCTATTGCTTAGTGCCGCAGTTTTTGTTGATTTCAGTCATGAACCAGTTATGGTGAAAGTGTGTTCTGAAGAGTTGAGTGAATCACTCACTGAGAGCTAGTGGGAGAAGTAGTCATAATGAACTATTCCTGAATTTGTAGTTGGATTTTTTTTCATCTCATAGGTTTCTTACCTGTAATTAGAGATTGGCTAGTAACTGTTTGTATAGTCTGTTTGGCAAGGAGGAACCTAATTAAATGCATTAGACTGTCTTCTAACTTATTGGGTAGAAATAGAAAACAATCATTTATTGTCAAACAAGTGACATAGAACCACAGACATTTGAACTTTTCTAATGGCTGAATTCACTTCAATATCCCAGATTTTTCCTAGGTGCTGTGTACTTTGACAGCAGCTTCTTCTGGAGAATTAACTTTTGTCTTTGGGCCTGAGCAAAACTTAATCTATTCCTATGTTTACATGTCCTAGCTGTGATGTTCCTTAAATGTACTGATAACATGCCTGTGGTCGTTACACTGTGTATGAACTGATGGGCTTTTGGAACAGCTTTCATATACTGCAAGTCTTCCAGATTAGTTTCTAACAAACTCCAGGAGTTTTTTATGTGCAGTCAACTTTCACAGTGTCTTCAGGGATCAAAAGCTTAAGCAGACATTGATGAACTGATTATGTCTACAAAGTCAGCATGACGGATGTAGCAACTTGCAGTTTGACTTTCTTTATGTTAACTTCCTAAAAGGCAGATTGGATCTACAAACTTCTAATTGTAGAAGTGATAGCATGGCTATGTAAATTGCCTTCAGTTTCACTAAGAGGTGTGTCTGTTCAGTGTTACCTTAAATGAACTCCATGATAGGCCTATCCTGTGAAAACTATGGTAACCATTTGATTTTTCAGTATTAAATTAACTAAAGCTAAAATTAGGCAAGTGTGAAAAAACAGGACTGAGGGAACATTGGTTTCAATAGTGTTTCGTCACAGGCAGAATTCACCTTTGTCTTTTTATGGAAATACATTTTAATTTAAATTGTGCATTTTTAGTTTGTGGTGGCGTGAAATCTGTGTCATTTGAGTCCAAAATCTGAATGTGTCAGAAAAAACCCAAAGCAAAACCCAAAAGAGACAGGACTTTATATTCCAAATCACAAGAATTATCACTATTTATATGCATATGTGCTGCTTAGAATGGTAATGTCTTTTGCCACAGCTGATTGCTCCCTCAAATCTGTCTACTCTGAGTGTGTTGGGTTAACCCTGACCAACAGCCCAGCTTCAAACCAGCTGCTCATTCCTCCCCTCAGCTCCCCATGACCTTAGCAGGATGCTAAGAAATCTCAGAAGATTGGTCACCAGTCATTGTTGTTGGCAAAACAGACTCATCTTTGGGAAAATAACTTCTTGCCCTGTAAAAGAGATTCAGGTAGTGAGAAACAAAAAGGTGAGTGTTAGAGTACCACCTTTCCTTCTGCCTCTCACACTCTCACCTTCTTTCTACTTCCAACTCCTCTACACCCAGGTCTGTTGTTTAAACACTGTTGTTTAGCAGGGGAGAGGTGGGGTTATGGTCAGTTCAGAATTGCTCTTCTCTGCTGCTCCTTCCTATTCCCATTTTCCCTTTGCTGTGGTGTGGGATCTGAACAGGCTTCAGGGGAATCTCTGCTCCAGTGCCTGGAGCTGCTGCTTCTTTCCTGGGTGGTCCTCTCCCTCCCTGTTGCTATCACCTGGACATGTACATCCTGTGCATCCACAATGGAGACTACTTGTTTTATGAAACACATAAGGGCTTTACCAAATGTGGAGAAATGGTTTATCCAGTCTATTTTGAGAACTGTTATCATGTACCAGTTCAAGTAGCAATCTTGTGTTTCGCTCAGGTTTCATATTTTCTCATGTTACTATAACCTTATACAGTGGTGAATTTGACATCGGTGTAAACTGCAGATCATCTAACAAACAAGCCACATAAATTAATATGTTACTTAAAGGCTCAGTTGTTTCACAAAGCTTGAATACCAACTGAATTCTACCTAGTCGAGGTTTGCAGAGCCTGTATCTTAGTGCATATCCATGTTATAATCCTGAACATCCTTTTTAATAAATTAGTGGGTAAAGCTTGATACTGTCTTGAACCCAGTTTCAATGTGTTTCTGTCCCATTCAGAGCTGGAATACAAGATTTTCACTATTGATAGGAAGTTCTTTAATCTGGTTATCTTAATAAGTTAACATTTTAGGGGGAACCCAGCAACTTTTTGATGGTGATCCTTCTGAAGGACTTCTAAAGTGCACAAACTGTTTAAATACCCCCTGAAAGTTACAAATTAATGTGCTGAGAACAGATTAGACAACTAAAGATGTGATAAAAAGAGAATTAATCACTAGGGTGTCTGTCTGCTGATATACAGATAGAGACGTGATCATTGCCAGTTTTAGTCGAATACATTATCTCACAGAACATGCATAACTCTCTCTACAAAGTAATACCACATGCTAAGGACTTCCTGCAAAGAGGTTTAAATTATAGAGATCATTAGGCTTAGAGTTTCTTTGACATCCTCAGCTGCATTTGGCAGCTTCATTAATTGTTTAAGATGAGTAAGAGAGATGCATGGATGCCCTCCTAGGCTTCAGTGCCATAGACAGAGGTTTTACAGACCCCAAATCTAGAAGAAATTGCTTTGGAAGGTTATACTGCTGCTGATGGGCAAGGCACACAAGTTTCTATTGCAATGCAGGTAAGGGGATTGTCCACTTAGGTTTCTTGGAATTGCCTAAGAAGTGGTAAATAAAAGGAAAATGGAATATGCTGCACTGATCTATAGATTCTCTAGGGAATTTATAATTCAAGGATCAGAATTGCTTTAGGGATTACCAATGGAAAGATGAAAAAAAAAAACTTCTGTAATTGGCCCAGGGAAAGCCAGCCTGAAAGCTGAATTCACATCTTGTACCCCTCCTGCAAACAGGTGTGATGTGGGACTAAAAGAAAGGAGCCTTTAGCTGTGTGGGACAAAGAACAACTCCAGAATGCCTGTGGAATCACACTGAAGAGATGCATGGGTGGGGGTGGATTGGCAGAAATACAAACATCTATTAGAAAAATTCTTGAGGTTTTAAATGTTAACAGCAAAGTATTTTTCACAGATGGATCTTGACTCCTTTCACCAAACCATTTTGCCAGGGAAAGACTCTGCAAATGTAACTTTTGTGTTGATGTTAAAAAAAAACCACTTTGAACCACAGTCAAAACTGTTAGAATTGCCTATATAATTCTGTAAGTTGGTAGACTCCCGCTGAAAACATTGGATTTCTTTTGTTGTACAGTTTTATCTACATCAATCAGATAAACAGATAATGTGGAAGTTCTTAATCTTGGATTTTTAGTGCCAGAACATAAAGATAAGACCACCCACAAACTTGTTGCTTACATCTCAATTTGTCATCTTTTTTCTCCTGTATCTTGCTGTGTTTTTAATGTCTTGAAAAGATAATTATGCTTCATAAATCCTTTCAGTAATTGAGAGTTAAATGTCCATGAAAATGAAGGTTTGTCACTGTACTTAGGTAGAAACTTTGGGAGGAAAGACAAAAACTAAAATTTCCGTGAAAATTATAAGTTTTAGGGACTTTAGCTTTTTTTTTTTTCTGTTTCAGATTTCTGTGATACATGTTTTTCCACATGAGTCAACAAAGACTGTGTTCTATTTTGCCTGTAAGTGGATTCTTATTCTGTGGAGTATAATGTCAAATAGCTGTAATAGAGGGTGCAGTGTTAACTATTTGAGATACCTGAGGGCCAGCAGAAGTCCAGTGAGCAAAAGGTCCTTCTGGTCCTTAGGAGTTAGTTTTTGTATAGCTTCATGCTATTATTTGTTTGGAGGGATGTAGAGTTAATTGTTATAATAAAGTCTCATTTGAAATGGGGGACTGTAGTGGCTGGGGCAACCCTCCCAAAACAGTCTGCAAAGAAATTGTGGCACCATTTTTCTTTGCAGTGGTGAAAAATATAGCTGCTCTCACCTCTACGAAAGTTTTAGAAAAAGTTTTCTCAATATTGCAAGTGTCTAAAACAAGAAAAGATATTCTCTCCCAGAAACTTCCATTTTGTATGTTTCTTCACTATGTAGGTAGGATCAGTTTGGCTCATGCATCACATATTTAACATGAGAGAGAAGACTTTTTAACATAACAAAAATGTTTGGGTCCATAAAATTTTAAATTACTTAAATTGTAGTCACTCTGTGCTGTATATGAAATTTGTTATTCTAGCATAAATTTTACTTGAGATCTGGTGGAGACAGTTTTGCTTTTCTGATGAGCAGTGTCTATTTTTCCTTTCACGTCTAACCAGCTTTAATATGTCTTTTAGCAATTAATAACATAAGTTTGTAGACCAGTATGTTTTATTTGCTTTCAGTGCTGATGTCTGAAAATATATTTATGCAAGTACTTGCTGCTTATTCACTACAACAGAAAAGGGGAGCCTGCCCACAAATGCATTTCCCAACCAGACTTGTTCAATTTCCCCTGTGTAGGAAGAATAATCAGGGCTTCCCAGCATGTAGAACGCAGCAACACTGTCTTTCAGGTTTCTGTGTGCTGAATACAGATACAGTACTTGTGAAGCTGCTTATAATACAAACAGCAGCAATAATCTGCCTGTAGTCGAAGAAATTAGGAACAGAAGATAGCGAGATTAAGTGTCTTTGAAAAGAAACAATAGGAGATATGCATTTAATATGAGGGGAATGATACTTTAAATAAATTGAGGTGTTTTTGCTGAGGAATTTCATGCCATCCTGATTGTTGAAGCACACACCCTGATTGTTCCATTGTGCTCAGGTTTCGTGGCATGCTATTGAAAATATGGTGCCTGCCTGGTATTGGTTACTTTGTTTTTAATAATTGGCTATAAATTTTTTCTCTAGTTAGCTTTTAACAGGGAATTTTATTTTGGCCTGAATTTTGCTTTTAACAAAAGCTTTTTAAACTCGTAGTTTGCTTGGGTAATTTACGTGTTTTAAATATACTGGATTTAAGCATAAAACCCTCTATGTTGCAACATAAGCTCTCTGATCAAATGCCGCTGTTGAAAATAATCTGAAGATAGTATACAAGAAACCTGGACAAAAGGCAAATGAAGGCCTGGTCTTTAAAAATGGGGAGCCACCAGATTATTAACCAGTCATAGCACTACTTGGGTTTCTAGGCAGAATATTGTGGCAAATCACAAAACAAAATTTGGCCACGGGCTGGAACCATTATGTTCTTTTCAGGAGTTGGTGTTGGAGCAGTTCACTGGATGTTCACAGTCTGTTCACAGGATGGCTAAAGGGCCTTGTGCATAGAACATTGGTAGGTGTCCCTGAGTATAGAAAAATGTTCCGTAGTGCATAAACTGCTCCCAGAAGAAAGATTAGGAAACATTGGATACAGGAATAAGAACCCTAACCCTAAGGTAAGCAGGCAGAGAGGAGCACTCTGCCCTCTCTCATGATTTAAGTAATGCACTGGGCTGGTGACTTAGCTCTGTCTGTGGAAAAGAATTGCTGGGCACTCTAAAATCAGAACCCAGTCCAGCACAAGACATAGCTTGTATGAAGTAAAACTTTTCTTCCCCTTTAAACTCAAGTTCAAATCAGTTTCTAAGAATTTCTCACTAATTTCTCAGTCCCCTAATATTTTAAATATGACTTTGCAGGTTTTGGTCTGACTTTCTACCCAAAAATCTGTAAATCAACTGTGAAAGGCCAAGTCACAACTTCATTTACACTGAAGTGTTCTCCTGACCATTTATTACTTGTTAATTCCAGTCTGTTAGTGGTAAGAAAGATAACAGATGTTTACTGTCTGATACTCATTGTCCTCATTAATCACCATTTGTACTGAGGACAGGTTTTGGAGAATGAGATTTCACTGCCTGTCAGGACCTGTGATGGGAGAGCATCTTTCCAATTTCACCAATAATGTGTGTGGCTTCAGATTAAAAAGAAGGACGAAAGAGTCACTTATTCTTAGACAGAGGCCCAGTGATATCTTTGGCCCTGTCTGTGGCAAGGAGACTGAAGAGAGTTAATCAATGCATTCATTAAAGAGCTTCTGACTGCCGAACTCTGCCAAAATTTCTGCAATTTTCAGAACACTAATAATTTCTTACTGTAAGAACCACTTCTGTCAGATTGACCTTAGTGTTTAGGAAGGCACCTGCCTCTGGAAATTGCTCCATGTGAATGAATCGTGGTTGCTCTGATGGTGTCTTTGGTTGACCCCTGGGGCTCTCAGGATTATGCAGAAAATGAATGCCTTGGTGCTTGCCTGCCAGTTTACATGGAATTTTTCTGGAGTGTTTTGTGTCTAATGTACTGGTAGGTTTTGTACACAGATGAGATCTCAGATGGAAACAGGGAGGCTTTTCTCTGTGCCATGATTTTTAAGTGGGCTTATCTAATAGACTTTACAATATGCCATGAAGATCATCTCAAATGCATGGCTGAAGTGGTTTAGCCACTCACGTTCTCTGCTTCTTACTGTTCATCTTCCTCAGAGACCAAAATTTTTGCTTTTCAACCAAGTTCTTACCTTGTTGAACACAAGTGTGTAGACTTTAAACCCAAACATAGAAAATGAAGATTGCCTCGATTTTGCTAAGGTTTCCTTGCTGCTGTGCATGCACTTGTCCGAATTTAAGCACAGTGAATGTCAGTCAGGAGTCCTGAAGTCAGAATTATTTGCCTGTATTATAAGTCTAGTAAGGGTTTTTTCTACACGTAACCCTTGTAGTACTTTTCAATACCTTGGATTTTATTTGCACAAAGGAATTGACAGAGTAAGTTGTCTCAGGGTAGTTCCTTTGTTGCAGAGGCTTGAAAGCATAGGTGTTTAAAGTACTGAAATATGGCTTTTGCTATAGAAATTTGTTTTAGCTTAAAGAATAAGTAAAATTGAGTAAATAATTTTGTTTGAAAGCCTTTTGTACCAGGATTGGTTCTAATTACGCCAATTTCAGCAAATATGTTCTGTATTTGTTTTGGGCTTGAAAAGAATTATTTTTTCTTTTGTTCTGTGCAGTTCCACAAGTATGAGAACTAGATGCAAAATTTTGATATTGATTAAGTCATGCTTCCTTTATGCAGAGGTAATTTATAACTGTTATTATTTGTTCTGAGACAGGAAGGGCAGAATATCAATTTGCATGTTTTCTCTGCTGCAAAAATTCAGTGTTTATCATTTATCTACTTTCTATTTTCATATAGATGAAGGTGGTCCTATTTTTTTCATGTGTCTTTGTCTTATTTTCTTCAATTACCCTTCTCTTCTAATTTCCTTAGTCTGACAGTTAGAAAATAAGTCAGAAATACTTTCTTGTTCTGTTGAGTATACTTTTATTTCTACTTATGCTTTAGTTTAAAAGGACTTTGGAAGCTCAGAAAAGATGCAAGTTCTGTAAGCAATGATAATTCTTCCCAAAGAGGCTGCCTGGTGGTCTTAATTCTCATAGGAGGTGGCGTGCTTATTATTTTAACTTAGGTGGAAGCAAAATAGCTCTAATTCTGCCATTTATTCTTCTTAAAATGGGAAAAAGAGGTGTCCTCTGTTAATATTTGATGTAGTAACAAATATTTAATTTATTCTTTTTTCCCATTTCTAACTTTTCTGTCTCTAAGTCAGACTGAGAAGTCTTTTTTGAACAGGTTCACTTAGAGAAGAAATCCTAGGGCAGAGTTTAATAACATTGGTACTTAAAGTATTGAGAGATGCTGGGGGAAAAAAGGAAAAAAATATGAAAAAACCTGGCTGTCAGTGAGAAGTTTTACCTGAACATATGAAACCTTGTGAAGAACAATAGGGTAATGAGATGTGAAGTATAACCTGAAGGGCTAGAAAGCAGAAGTCAATTGAAAAATGCTCCATGTTCTTAATTTAAAGCATACCTTTTATATCTTGATTTTACCAAAAAAACCCCCCAACAAATATAACCACAGTCTGTGTATTTTTATAGGGAAATGATTTTTTTTTCCCCAAACTGCTCATGAAGTCTTTCACAAAAATGGAGCATTTAATTGAAGGCAGATTGTTGAGAGGTCAATTTTATCTAGGCAAATACATAAAAATTTCTGTATTCTAACTAATTTCAAGAAACCTAACTGGTGACTCTGTAGAAACTGTATGTTGAAAGTCACAGGAAAAAAGTTTTAAAAAAAATTTTAAACTTAATAGCTTTGGGTTTGATCTAGGGTTGGCTCAAAAAAGCTCTAAAACAGATTAAATTAGTTAATCTGTTAAAACCTAAGTGATGAACCTCGTAAGGGAAGACTGAAGAAAATCAGATTAAAAAACTGTATTTAAATGTGATATTTAAATGGGATTCAGATTGTAGAGGAAAACCAGTTGGTTTTTAAATATCTCTGCTACAACTGGGTCTCAACTTTGTAATTAAAACAAGTGGGGAGTGGGGAAAAGTTGTAACTTGAGTTAGTTAATGTGCTTTTAAATCCTATTGAAAACATTATGAAATAGTATATTCTACATGACTAAGGAAGCTGAGAAAGCCTCTGTGATCTTGTGTTAAGATTTACCAGCCATTTTAAATGTGAAAATGACAATTTGAGATGCCTTCAGTAGGGCTTCACTTTGGATTAATTCAAGTTTACTAAGATAAGTTAAATTACTCCTCCATGTTCCCTGACGAAGCATAAATGTTTGGTTTATAAAAATAGGAGACGTTGGTAATGACTGGACTACACTGAAAAAATTTTGCAAATGATTGGTGATACTGAGGATTTCTAACTCTTAAAGAAAATATTGCTTTTAAAGCAGCACTAGAAGACACTGACAAAAAGGCTTCAGAATATCTACCATGATTACTAGAAAGAAACCCCAAACTGGTTGAAATGGGAATTCAGTCATGTTTGCTTTTGCACTTGATATGAAGGAATCTCTTACTACACTTGATGTCATGATATTTAAATTCAGTCTTGGGGTAAATAGTCATAATGGACTAATTTTTTCTTACTAATAGGCCCTTTTTGTTTTCCTCCACAAAAGATCTCTCTTGAATTTGATGAACATTAAGAGCAAAGTCTCTTCCCTGAAGGAGGTGTTGCTGTTTCAGCATCGGTAAAACTGCTGGAAAACTGGACATGAAATAGTTGTCTTTCCTCTTAGGAAATGAGTCTTCTCTTTTACTTTTCCAATGCAACAGTTTCATTGTGTAACTAGTAGCATGTTCAAGCTGTTCTCAGAAGTTTTGTATGAATTTTTTTTTAAATTTCTGCAGAGTATCTAAAGCTGGCTTTTACAAATCTGATGTCTGGAGAAAACAGAGAATATTGCTCAGAATTACTTTTTATCTGATTAAATTTGTTTTAAGCTAAATTAATAAGTGCAAAGACCAACTGTATGAAAATGTCAGTGTCCCATGTAGTGACCATATGTTAATTGCTGGAGTAGACCCACAAATACAGATGTCTTAGTGTAGCTTTCCTGTACTAGAGAACTAGAAAAAAACAGTACTTGGGGTTAACAAATTCATGCATTACTAGCAGTGAGTAAAATTCCAGATTGTCTTGAATGGAGATGCTTCCTAGCTTATTTTCTAGCTGATTACTTTCTTGTTTCTGATGTGGTTCCTATGTGCAAGAAGCCGGCTGCTTTCACATGATTAAACCAAGACACTGTTTTTGCAACTAAGTAATTCTGCCACTTCTCTATTTTAAAGTGTTCTGATGTCACTTAGTATTCAAAAGCCTAGACTACTTAAATGTAGAGTTGAGTGCCTCTTAAGTTTTTTCTTCCTTCAGAAGTATATCAGATGCATAATCACACTGGCAAAATATTAAAATACTCTTTGTAATCTTATACTGATATAGGAGTTACTATCAAATTTCTAATATTTTTTTCTGCTGTTGTGGCTGTGCTGCTGTTCTGCTGTTTCCTCAGAGCAGAAATGGATTAATTCATATTTTTACTCTGTTGTCTTTTGTGAATTGTGTTGGTACAAAGCATGTTTAATGGACAGTTTATCTAATATGGACAATTTTTGCATTTCCATGCAAAAAATTTCATGCATTTCTGTGTTTGCTAGATGTTTTATGTTAAAATGTTTTATGTTAAAATACAGCATACTTACTGAAGCTGAGACAAAAGGTGCCTGATCTTAGACCAGAAATTCTCACTGGAAAATGTATAAACCTTCAAGACATCATCTGATTGACAAGTCTGGCTTTTGCCCTATGGTCTCATATTGAAGGTCCTCTGGTATCATTTGATGCTTTCTCTCTCTAGTGGGGATAGCTCAGCTAAAACTCAGCAAGTCGAGTAACCGTAGAATTCAGACCAAGTAGTGTGACTCTCTTCTACTTCAGATAACTGCTTTTTATCTGCTTTCACTGTAAATTTGTGCATGGGTTTGCTACAGCTGTCTCTGCCTTTCTTGGTAAGATAATGCAGAGGTAGGAAATACAGGCTAAAATATGTTAGCGCTCAGTATGGTCGGTGGATTGTTTCTGTTTTGCTGTAATCCCTTTTATCTGCCGAGAGATATATGAAGAAGGTACAGGAAAAAATTCCATCATGTACACACCAGCAAAGGCATTTTGTCTGGGGATGAGCAGGAGTCTGAGGATAAGTCAAGCTTTTAAGCTGTGATTGCAGCTGTCTTAAGTTTCAAAGTAGGTAGTTCCAAAGGCTTAGGAAAATAGATAAGCTTCAATGATGCACTAATGAGCTACAAGACACATGCACTGGCTTATGAGTAGGAAGTAAGCAGTAACAGCGTCTGTCCAAAAGGTTCTGTCAGACGTATTGCTCAGTGTCAAATGGTGGAGATTGTTTTGGTTACCAATTTGTGGTGGTACACCACATTTACCTTTGTAGTACACCACACTGTGGGATACCCTACTGATGGTAAGATCCTAACTGGAAAGCTCCTACAGCCACATATGGGACTAATGCACTCTCCAATGTCTTTAACGGGATGGTGGTCCTTCTGAGAGATGCTGGGTCTCATCCTTGCATAGGAAAACAATACAGTTGGAGATGATTTTTTTTGAAAATAGAAAAAAACTTTGAACAGTTTGGAACACAATAAACAATACTGTGTTTACTATTGAAGGCTGAAAGTGCGTGAATGTACTCTCTGATTAATTTATTAAATTTAATGGTGTGGACTGGGAAACTATGTGTGGTCTGGAAAGTGAGGCTGAGGAGTTAGATTTAATTAGTAAATAAGAAATAAGAGTAATGGTACTTTAAGTTGGTGTTTCTTTCAGCACAGTAATCACAGTAAGTGCAGAGTGTGATTATCTTCGTTATACCCACTGATGTGGTTTATTCCCACAGTCTGTGGAAAAGACTGCTAAACATGTAACACACTAACTAGACAAGCATCACTGGATGTTATGAATGACAGTAAAAGTAGAAGTTAACAGGGCAATAGGGATGTGAAGAAATAACTAAATCCAGGCTGGGGTGGAGACATGGAAATAAGCAGCTGGAGAAACAAGTAAAAATAATTTTCTCTTTGAAGTCCCAGCTTTCAGTCTCTTTTCTCATGTCTGAAGCAACAGCTCTGTCAGTTGTCTGTGCTGTGGGGGGGTTAAACTTGACTTGTCAATCTCCTTTGAGATGGTGTGATAATGAATATCAAAGGGAATAACCTTTTGCTGCACTGGTCTCTGCTCTGCTATCACATTCCCAATCTTTTCCCTGTTCTCTGATATTTTGATAAGAGATGGAAATCCTCTCTTTTATGGTTTGCAAGGAGTTGCATTATTTGTAAAATATAACCCTGTTTCAAGAGTGTGGTCAAAAATCATGAATAGAATGGTAAGAAAAATATTTTTTGACCAATATGTGGGAACTTCATACAAGGGCGGTCAAGTTGTGCATATGTTGAAGTGAAACAACTGTCACAGAGTGTGTAGTAGGAGTTTTTTATACAGCCAATAAAACACCTTACTCTGAGGCTTGCAGAGGTTTCTAAGCAGAGAATGAGTCTCTTAGCATGTTTTGGCAAAATTCTGATGGTGCTGAAATCAGCTGACAAGAATTAAAAAATAAATCTCAAACAGAAAAAACGAACCCAGCTTGTCTTGGAGTTCTGTCCAAATTTCTGCTCTTTGGTCACCTTAGAGAGTCGCAGGGTGACTTTGTAGTCCTGAGAATAGCTTGGAAAGTTTTGCCTCAGTGAAGGAGGCTGCACAGCAGAGGAGTGTGGAAGCAGCTTGTTATTCATCATTGCAAGTTTCACAATTTATGAGGGAGAAAAATAGCAAAGTTGTTAGGAGTCTGGCCTTGAACTGTTTACTGTGGGTGGGTGAAAAAACTATATGGAAATACAGAAGTTTCATTTCATATCGGAAAAATTGCCAGGGTTTGAAGATGAAGCAAAATCTTCTGTAAAACCCAAACTATGTGGCCTTGGGTCTTCAACTCTGTTAATCAATGCCAAAGGCAGCTTTTCAATTCCAGAAAGTGACCATTGTCCATTCCTAGAGGTGAGTATTACTTAACTGCAGTAAATATATGCTCAGATGTCAGCCTCAGAATGGAGTCTTAAATTTACAGCATTATGGAGCTTTTTCATGTTTAAGCTGCCTGATGACTTGTGGGCCCTCTTGTATGGATTCATACTGCTTATTTCTGTGGGCAAAGGAATGCTGATCTGAAGAAATGAAATGTGAACTTCAGAGTATTTGCAAACCTTACATCTCACCTGGCAAGAGTATGAGTCAGCATATACAATGCTTGAATGACTGCATAAACTCGAAAATTGGAAGATTAGTCTTAGAGCTGGGAGAGATTTGGAGGTCAAAAATGAAACAACACCATATGATTAAATTCATCACTATGTAGTACAAAAAATGGCCTAAATAATAGAGTGAATAGCATGAATACTGTCATAGCTCTTGTTGATGTTGCTCTTCTTTTTTCTAGAGAAAAATTGACTATAACTTAGACGTTATGAGAATTTTGACACATTTTTCTAACCTATAGGTTTCAATGGCTTGCTGTAGTTAGTAGCTATGATCATGCAGTAGGGTGTGTTTTTACCCCTCTCTTTTTCTGTCATAATATTAGCTAAGCATGCTCAACTTGGAAGGAGAGTTAGCCTAATTTTTGCATTTCCTTGGCTTCATTGGCTGAGATTTTTGTCTTTTTTGTATACCTTTATTAAATAAATAAAGCATTCTTGGCCATGAAGTGACAACATTACTGCTGAGGAGACCTTGCAGAGATATAAATGCACGTTTGCTGAAATGAAATCTTTAATTTCTCTGAATGTCTACTGGGAAAATGTTACTTTGTTAAGAAGGGACAATGTGCTGCTGGTTGTGAGTTTTCTAGTGAGTCAGGATTTGTGGAAAACTATGTAAGATTCTAAGCATCAAACATTCTGGCTTTCCTTCACCTCTGAAGCACCCAAAGATATCCATGTTCAGGGAAGCCCTTGGGCTCAGAAGCATCCGTGTTTAGATGTCTTGCCTGCTTGGATTCCCTTCAAACATGAGTTTCCCTTGTTGCTTCGAGGCACTGTATTATGGATGCCTGAATTAGATTAACTCCAGGATCCAGCACTTGCTTGATGGAATATCCATCCCATGAGTTAAAATGATAAATAAATATCCCTGGACACAGCCAGAGTCCGTAATTGTGTATGGACCTGAACACCTGAGTCAAATGTGGTAGTGGACTCTCCTGTGAGCAGGAGACTGGATCAGATGTTTTGTAGAGATCCCATTCAACCCAATTTATTCTATAATCTTATCATCCTTCCTCGGATTTAAATTTAAGTTTCCACAGATATAATTAAAAAAAAAAAATCCCCCAAAAAAACCAAAACAAAAAACACCAAAACCCACCACCCCCCCGAAAAAATCAAACCAAAAACAAAGCAATGCCTACAACTGCACATGGAATCCACAAAAATCATAAACCATCGCTCTTTNAGAAAAAATCAAACCAAAAACAAAGCAACAAAAAATCCAAAACCAAAAGAACCAAAACCACAGAAAAAACAAAGAACCAACAACAAAAACAAAACAAAAAAAACCCAAACAACCAGCCAAATAAACAAAACCCTCCATTCCAAATTGAGCTAAATCTTTTTCTTCAAAGTGATTGCATTTCTTATCATTATTTTATCACTCCTAAAAAAAGCTAATGAATCAGTGATAATATTTTTTTTACAAAGTCAGTTATCTCCTCGAAGACCAACACTAGATTTTCTCTGTATTTTAACTATTTATTTTACTGTCATTCTGGCAAAGATTTACACAAGTTAACCAAAGTTCCTAATCTTGAAACAACTTTACTTTTGCATATTCCTGTTTGAGGACTTTTCCTAAACTGCTTCTGTAGTTTGTTTATTTCTTTTGGGGGTTTTTTTTGCTTTCCATAGAAGAAATATGTTGAATTTGTCAAGCTTTTTCCCTCCTTTGAACCAGAGAACTTGTTTTAATATTTCCAGTTGGCAAAGTGTCCATTTAAAGATGGACTATTTCTCCAATATGCAACTCAGGGTTGTTTATGTCCTGGAGTGACTTCGGGATGCTTTGTATCCCCAGTTGTTTCTCTGTACTGGGTGTTCTTCATCTTTCAGACTGGCTCTGAGAGCGAAGAGGGGAGAGAAGCTCACAGCTTGTTATCAGGAACTGCACTCTCTCCCCTGCATCCCTCTCTGGACTGTGTTATCTGCAGTGGACAGCCAGAGAGAACTCTCCTTTGCTTGAGTGTGCTTTTTTTTTCTGGAGCAGCCCCTTTGGAGGTTGTCTCCCAATTGCCCAAACCAGGACAATAGTAGAAATGTAATATGTTTACTATAACCATGCTACACCAAAGCCTCAGGCTCCTATAAACTGGCAGACAAAATGGGGTTTTTTGTGAACAAAAGCCTGAAACAAAACCCTTAGGAGAAAATGTTTGTTCTTAAAAATCTATTAGTAGCTGTGAAGATCAGTTTCAGTGTTTGACACCTATAGTTTTAATATTTTTTTTTTTGGGGGGATGTTACACAGAATTCACATGGATAAGAGATAAAAGGCAGGGTTTTGATCTTGGCATGTGCACTTAACTAACTTCAAACTAACATCTCAAACATCTCAACATCAGAAAATCTCAAAAGGCAGCTGAAATCAAGGAAGACAAATAGTGCTAATTATCACTAATATAATGAAAACTATATGAACTATAGCTAATCCCTCCTTGATACTTTATTACTGTTGTTTCCATTTCTCGTTATCCTTACTTTAGAATTGAGAACAATGCAGAGATTAGTTTAACCAATTCAAGGAGCTGTACTCTGCTTGCCAGGTCCCTTTCCCTTGCTGCAGTTTTAGTTTCTGAACATAGTAAACAGCTACAGACTGAGTAATTGTAACCTCTCACCACCTTTTCTTTTCATGTTTGTTTCCTGCAATAAGGCAGATTTAATTCCATTCATTTATTCAGTCTGACAGGTGGGTTACATCAGTACAGCATGAGAATGGGTAAAACATCTTTTTGCTGGAAGCCTTGCAATCTAGGTAATTTTATTTATTTTAGTAAAATAAACATCTAATCATGGTCAGACGCTGCCTGGAGCCTCTGTTTATCTGCAGTGTTGGAAGGGATTTTATTCATGCCATGTGTCTCAGAACCTTTCGTCTCTTGAAAAAGACTGCGAACCAGAAACAATTGCAAAATCAATTCTGCAAGAGCTCCTTTCAAACTTTTGGAGATTTTGTCACTTATCTAGGCTCCATATTTGAATGGTCAAATGTAAACCAACCTTGGGTTTGAGTTTATGAGCTATTATCAAAAGAAGTTAGTCAAAAAAGAAACTATGGGAGGTGAAGGGAACCGGGAAATTGCAAGTCTTTTGAGTTAAATATAAAATACTGGCAATTTAGGAAACGTTGATGCTGAGGAATTGTGTCTTTTCAATGATGTGTTGTGCTATTCCTTAGCTTTTTTAGAGCTGGCTGACATGTCACCACAAAATTGCCTCTCTTTTTGAAAAGTTTTAAAATTAATCCCCTGGAAATCTATCTACACTTTATCAAACAAATGTACGTTTTAAAGAATTTAGAATTGCCATGTTGGTTGTGAGGACTGATAACTCAGATTAACAAGGAAAGATCACCTAGACCTTGCTTATTTAGCTGGTGATCATCCTTTTACTGAGCCCTTCCAGTCACTAGCTTGGTGTCACGAACTTTAGCCCACGTGAACCGAAGACCTGAGACATAGTCTGCCCTGCCTCAAAAAATCCCACCCTGGATTATGCTTTATTTCCAGTCCGTGGGGCAGGCTGTTGTCTGTCAGGTTTTTGGGAGGCAGATCACCCCAGTCTCTGCCTGGTCATGCTTCAAACCATGAAAGAATAGGGCAGCCACTCAGGTGGGTTTACTCTGCTGGTACTGAGAAGATGAAACCCTTTTTGGCCCAGGTCAGTCTGATTTCCTAAGAAACCTGTCTCCCTCTGACCATACTGGGCAGCTATTCTATGAGACGTTTTCAGTCTCCTCTTGAAACTTGTGGTGGATAGGAGTGAGGATTTTGGGAAGGAGGGAAGGAACCAGGTGGTTCACAGGTAGATTGAGTTTTAAAAACCTCTTTCTTTCATCATGTTTAAAAAGGCTTTCAGATAGAAAAATAGTGAATAAGAGGACTTCTGTACAGATATATCTACATATATACACACACACTGCCCCATCTGCATCTCTTACCTGGGTGAGGAAAATCTCTCTCTCACCTGGCCACCAGATGGGGGCATTGCAAAGATATTGATTAATTGGCAAATTTATCATAACAGTAAGTCATTTGCATATAAAAATCACCTCCCTTTGTCCTTTATGCCGCTTTTTTATAAGCATCATCTGCACACAGATGAAATACCCCATAAATTAATTTCAAATAACATGAAAATGCCCCTAAGAAAACACCCAATAAAATTTCAAAGGATTGCTGCAATTATAAAGGCAGATTTTTTATTTTTTTATTTTTTAAGCTTTTTGGATGTCGTTTCTTGATTTTTGATTCCTGCTTCTCACTGTTGGAAATAGAAGGCTTTTTCCTTTATCAGTTTTGTTTAACAGTTTAACAGATGCTGCTTTGGTGAGCATTACAAGATCCTGCTTTTTATTGCATATGAAAATACAGTCTAGGTTGTGTTTTTCATTTGATAGCCACCATCCATTTTCATTACAGGTTAAATTATTCAACTATTTTTCATAAAGAAAGAGGTTGATTTTGATTTTGTCCTTAATCCTCTAAGGCAGCTGAACACCTAGGAAATTTCTCTCCAAGTGAAAAAAAAACCCATTATGGTTTCAAGTGATTTATATGTAAAGGTTGGTTTAAATGTTAGGACTGGGGTTTGTCCTGTTATAAACTAAAAAAAATATATATAAAAACTTGTAAAATTAATGGAAACCCATTGATGTAAAAGTCTATTCGTTTGACGGAAATTTTCAAAATGCATCTTTGAAGTAATAAACTATGGATTTCTATGTTAAGCAGATGATTCCTTAGGGTATTTTCTAAAGATGTTTTTTTTACTTATTGAGCAAGACCTTTATTAGCAAATGCCCTATATGGAAAGATATATATAAATGCATTTTTCTAAATGAAAGGTAGATTACTTATTTTACTTAGTGCCAAAAAATTAATGATGAAAAAGAAAAAAAGCTGGCTTACAGAATTGTGAGATTCCTTAAGTAGAAGTTGGGCACTTTTTAGGCTGACATTAATTCATGCCATGTCTGTAATCTTTATCATGAGAGATAAGATAGAAAATGTCCTGCGGTTTTCTGATCCGATAAAGCAAACAGATTTGATGAGAAACAGGAGAATGAAAATAGATAAGATCTGCTTTATGGGTCTCTTTGTTGTGCTTCAATAAGGTAAAAAGAGTATTTCTGTAATTTTTGAAGGCTGGGGATAGCTCTTTAAATTTATTGGATAATGAACTTCCGTTTCTTGTACTGGGCTGCATTCTGCATTCTCTTTTAGGGTGGAAAAGGTGTAACATAACTTTGTAGAAAGCATCTTTTTTGTTGTGGGTGGAAACAAGCATGTGAAATAGTTTTTATTTCAAAACTTTATTTTTTAAGAAACAAGTGGGGAAATTGAAGGGCATAGTTAGTTCCTTATCTTCCCACTCTGAATAACACTGTTTGCACATTTATATTCAGAGTATATAAATTCACCCAGTTTAGTCAAGCTGTCTTTCTATAACTTGCTTCTTCTCCCTTGTTAAGCAGGTTGTTTTTTGCCTTTGAGTTTCTGTGGGACTTTGAAATGCTTCCTAATTTTCTCCCTTTGTTTTTGATAGAGGGGCCCTGACATGGACACCACGTGTGTGACTATTTGTAGAGAAAATACATGCTGCATATACTCTCTATTTAGACGGCTATGTCACAATCTATACATCCAATTCTATCATCACAAGAAGCTGGGGGTTCAGTTTGTTTGCATAGGGGTTTTTGCCATCATATCATACAGAAAACACTTAACTGTTTTATCTTTTGGTCCAGACACATTATTGATACATAAAAACTTGTAAAATATATTATAGGAGTTTTTAAATCTAAATAGTCAGAAAATACTTCCTCAGTTACCTTTCTGTATCTAATGATGAATTTTAAACAAGGGGGTAAAGTGCATAATGCAAGGAGTTATACAGAGCAAATAATGCAGTTATGCTAAGTGTCTCAAAGTTATTAAGATGCAAATTTGTATTTGTTCATATTTCTACCTGCATATCTTCTAAATTGCTTTTTCTGTCCTGTTCACTTGATTTTGCATGAGGAAAGAGAAAAGTCCTTTACATCTAAGACGAGCGTTGATGTGATTTGCAGCCCAGTGCCAATGGTCCATAATCCCTGCTCAAAAGCAGATCCTGAGCTAATATGAAGGCACTAAAGGGGGTCAGTGACATCCCTAAATGAAATACCAGATAAGTAAAAAAGATTCCCAAATGTAAGAAGTGATGCCTTTCAGGTCAGAATGTCCTGGTGTTTTTGTGGGTGGTGTTACCCAAATTCATCTCACTTGACATGCTGCAGTTCTAAGTCTCTGCCTCCTAAATTTCTTCCACATAAAAATAATAGTAATAAAAAATCTTTAAAAATCCAAGTTAACACTTATAGAAATCTGCAGTTCAAGAAACAAAGTCTCTCTCCCCTCTGTTGTTTTCTTCTGACAGCGAACTCCAGTGTGTTGTCGGCTTGTCATGTGCTGCTGGCTTTTCTGGAGAGGGCAGTGGTGCTCATCCTTGTCCTCTCACTCACTCTTGTTTACTATGCAGCTGTTCCCCTTACTTGTTGTGTAGCTAGGCCACAAAAGGGAAAACTCAAGTCTGTAGAATATAAATGATTTTGGTAAATCTAAAATAGGATTCCAGTAGGATGAAATACAATGTGCTTTCACATATTTCTGCCAATTTTGGCTGACAAAGGGATCTAGCTGCACAGGTTACATCCACAGAACAGGTAGGAAAGAAAAGTTGTAAAAAATGTCAGTCTTGCTAAAAATTCTGATCTGTAAGTCCATATTTTTGTATCTATTCCAAGGCATAATGTAATGTAAGGACAGGTAATTTTTAGCTGGTAGTTCGATTTACTCCCTCAGAATTTGTACAAGCTGTTAGAAAGGAGAAAAAAAATACCAGTACATTTGCAGTGCCAGCCACTTCATCCTAGTTACAAAGAAAAGTTGCAGAGAGATTTAAAATTTTTTCCTCTTCTCCTCCTCCTAGTGGTCCTTTGCTTCTGATATTTACCAGTGTTTGTATCTCTGTATTTTTCTAGGTTTTCTTCTGGCACTTTCTAGGTGTTAACCAAAATGCTAAAAAAAATTAACGAACTTAACCAAAATGCTACGTGTATTTTGGTTTTCCAAGTATTTGTGATGCATCTATGTAGTAAAAATTATCTTCAAAAACCTCATTCCAAATGTGGTATATCTTGATTTTCCATGTATTTTTGTCTTGTGGATAGATTTTTCTGTTGTCTGAGAAGGCATTTTCTGATTGAAGTGTTTTCCTCTGACTTTCAAAAAAAACGTTTCTGGTACATGGAAAAGTTTATCTTCTGCTTTAGTCTGTGAAGTCTCTCTTCACTGCTTAGGTACCTACTTGGTAAAATGTAGTAATATAATGGTTTGCTACTAGTAAGAGTTATCTGTTGGAATAAAATTGAGCAGTGAAGGCAGAACCATCTCGGGAGAAAACACAGAGGCAGTCTTTCTGCTTAGGTGTTAGTTTCAAAGGGACTAGGCTTAAAAAGGTTTGATTCTCTTATAATCATAAAATGGTGTAGGTTTAAAGGGACCCTTAAACATCACAATCCTTCCAATTTACCATAGGCAGGAACACCTACTAGATGAGGTTGCTCCTAGCACCATCCAACCTGTCCTTAAACACTTCCAGATGTGGGGATTCCACAACTTCTCTGGATGACCTGGAGGCCCTCGCCACCCTCACAGTCAAGAATTTCTTCCTAAAATCCAACCTAAACATGCCCTCCCTCAGTTTAAAACTGATCCCCATTGTCTTATCACAGCATGCCTAGGATTTTTTGCTCTGCCTCACTCCCCATCGCCTGCATGTTTTGGGCAGCTCCTGAGTCCTCTTCTGTTCTTTTGAAAGGCTGCAAAGCATTTTAGGATTTTAGCAGCTTGCTCAAATGTTCTCCAGGACAGGGCTCAAGGACAGCTGAATAAATGAGCCCATTGACAGATCCTGGGGTCTTGCTTGCAAATCAACCTCAATAAAGCTATGCTAGTCCATAATACTCCAGAAGTACATTTAATTAGTACACAAATTAAATCAAAAAATGAAGCTCAACCCAAAACTTGGGTGCCTGAGTCATTTAATTCTGACCATGCATCTGGAACAGGGCTGGTGCTGTTCTGCTCACATGAAACATCCCAGGAATCACCATGAAAAAATTTACACCCTAAGTGCAAGAGGATTAGTCCTGGCTAGAAAGTGTTGCAAGATGAAGCAAGATGTAACAAAGGGATGGATGTCTGAGACTGGGGAGGAAAATTGGAGGAAACATGGTTCCAGTTTACTTTATAATTTATGCTAAAGTTTTGTTTAAAAATTAATTCTAAAGCTAGCAGAATGTATGTTTGAATTGTTTTTCTTGGACTCAGAAAACGATTTTTTCAGAGCTGTCACACAGATGCAGTATTAGAACTTTTGGGATCAGAGAAACAGGAAAAACAACAACTTTCTTTTTTTTCCCCATGGACATTTCAAATACCCAGGATAAGTATTTATGACACATGCAACCACTCCTGAAATCAAGAACTCATTAGAGCTGCAGATAAAATGCATTAATTAAATGCTTAGTTGTAAGTATGTTTTCAACGTTCTTTTTATGTTGATGTCCACAAACGAGCTCAGCTAGGGGTTCCTACATTGCCAATGCTGTAGAGATCTAAAGCAGCCATCGCTCTTGGAGCTGTACTGTAGAACTTGGATTTGCTGTTTAAGGTCTATGTTTTTTTTCATCATCCAGACTAAAGGATCTACTGACACGGGGCAGTGCTGTTTTCCCTTTTTGTGTCACTACATTTTGTCTCTGAAATAGCTTTGGTCTTCTTTTTGTTGCTAAGAGAAAAGGGATGTTGCCAGGGAAAAAGTGTCCAGCAGATACTGATGTGCCCTCTGTCAGATGTCAAAAGCATCCATCCTAAATATTTTCACGTGCATATCGTGGACAAGTCTTAAACATGGGGGAAAGGAAAGGTGGAATCAGCCAGCCTTGCTCAGTGATGTTCAAAACCCTCCCTTCAAATACTCTCTAGTGTACTTTATTTTTTCCTAGCCCAAGCAAAGGATAAAACATCAGGCTTGAAACTTAAGGGTTTTTTTACCTTACTCAATTAGAAGTGAACTTTGTTCTTCCATGTTAAAATGTCTCATTGTGTTGTGTGGTCAGGGTGTGCAAAAACCCTCAGAAAAAGAGCAGCCTGGGGTGTGGCTGAGGCAGTGGTTTGTTCCTCCCAGGTTTCTCTTGAAACTATCAGCATCCATCCTATAGCTGAGGGGCTACCATGGTGTCTGTGGCACATGCCAGGAGCAGCAGGCAGGGGTGTTTAGTGGGTAGTTGGACTGTCCTTAGCTGTTTACTTGGCTTTACTCCATAGCGTAGAATTAAACCTTCCAGTTCACAGTTTCTAAATCACAGGATTTAGATGGCTGAGAATGTGTAAAGTGAAAATCTCCTGGGGGAGGAAGGGTCCCTGTCCATCCTGGAACCAGGGCGGTGTGTTCTCAGTTATCAGCAGTATATTGCTGGAATATGGAAAAGGCATCTCTGGAGCATGGAATACTTTTCTTCTTCATTAGACATCCTGTGCTAAGGATGCTCCAGGAGAGGTTGTAGTACCTTACACTGTGTGTGCTTATACTTGCACACATTTCATCAGCACATTTGGTAAAAACTCAAAACATTACTTGGTGTTTTCCACTGAAATGGTTTGTGGCTGGAGAGATGTTGAATATTTAATGTAGGTAGGTAACACTTGGTTCAAGAAATTGGTAAAGGCTGATTTTTTTAAAAAGCCAGAAAAGTTGAAAGAAAATGATAAATACTATCACAGTTTTATCAAGCTGTTTGCATAAAATTATGTACCTGGTAGATTTTGGCCTGTCAAGACTTTCTTCTAGAATATCTGGGTTATTGACCTAAATTAGCACTTCTGTTGTCTTAAAAAAAATAATCAAAACTAGTGGATTTGATGAAATAACGATGTATAGCTGTGTTAGTATGGCCTCTGCAAAGTCTCTGGATTGGGCCCTTATATGGGAGAGTTGCACCCAATTACTTCTGCTGTAAGGAATGCTTTGGCTGCTCTGGTCATCCGCAAGTCATCATGAACAAAAGGGGAGAAAATTGCCTGTATTTCCTCCAAGCTATTCTGCCCCTAGCCTAAGCCTAACTTTTTTCAGGAAACAATCAGAGAAAGGAATTGTGACTTTCTTTTCTATAATTTGCTGATTTCCAGCCATAGACAGCTTTGCTTTCCATTTTACCTCCAAAATAGTTTAAAATTAATCTTCAAATGCCTTTGGGTTTGGAGGTAAACAATTAACTCAGTTCTGGGGTGCTTTTTTCTTTTACTTCTCAGAGTTGCATTATGCAGTATGGTTCTGGAGATCCCTGCCTGTGATCCAGTCATGCTTTTTGGCTTGGCAGGGCAGGGCTGTAGGGACCCAGCTCATGTCACAGGGATGCAGCCCAGTACCCCGCAGTGATGCTGCCACACTCTCATCAGCCACACTCTCACCAGAGCATCCTGTTAGCCCCTCAGCCCCACAGCTGAGGGTTCGACTTGGGTTTCAACTTGAAAAGCTGTTTCTTCTTGGAGAAACAAAAGCAGTAAAAGTCAAAGGTGCTTCTAATGATAAGAAATGCTGATGAATGAATCAAGGTGATTAGGGAGTTTTAATCACACCCTCCTTTGTGTTGAGCTCATTGTCTACAGTAGAATTGCTAGAAATCATAAAAGTCACTGTCCTTTTTTTGTGTCTTGCAAAACTCAGCTATTATCTCACTCATCTCTCTCAAGAATTGAGATTACAGCTGGGTATTCTCCCCTTTCATTTTAGAAAAGAATACAACTTGCAGAAGATATTCTTCTTTTATCTTGTCTTGTGTACAAACTGCTCATATTGTCCTTAGCTGATTGAGTTTGTTGAACAGGCAATTGTCAAAAGCAGAAATGCGCAGATAAGATGTTCTTCAAATTTTAACTATTACCTGTGCCACTCAAGTGAGGTTACTCTACTGTTCTTGCCTCATACAATGAAAAAGATTGTCTGAAAGTCTCCTGCAGGAAAGAGTAGTGCATATACATTTCTTGGAAAATGACATCTTCCCTAGGAATTGTACAAAGAAAGTGTGAGTCCATTTTCATGAACTATACTCTGGGGGTGTTTGACATCCTTTTCATTTGTAAAAAGCAAACAAAAGGAATGTGCATATTATGATTTTGAATGAATCTGCATTTTGTTATTTGTTCCTTAGCATTTCACACAGAAACAGACTTGCAGTGTAAGTAATTCTGATAAGTGAACAAGAAACAGTTTTTTACTTGTAAATCAGATTTGCCTTTTAAATGGTTTACTTCTTCTGCCAGCTTGTTATTTAGCAGCATGTCAGTATTGTAAAAAATATTAAAAATTAGTTAATAGTGACATTAATTGTGCTTTGCTTGAGCAAAAACACTTATTAAGGCATGTTATTGACAGAAATGTCCTTTAAGTCTCTAAAATCAGAAAGTTAATTTTGTTATGCCTAAACAGACTTTCTTTAAGGTGATTGAAATTGATAGTAATGTAGTGAAAAAATGGTAAACAAAGCTGGCTTTACAGTTGGGAATTTCCTTAATCAATCTGGATGCAGTTCTGCCTGGTGCCATACACAGTACTTTTTTTACATAAAAAAAGCAAACCTATCCTGTCTCAAAGGTTTAATTGATCAAGTATTAGAGTGGATACTGAGAGAAAATGCAGTTACAGGGGTTTTTTTTGTTTTGTTTTGGGTTTTTGTTTTTTTTTTTTTGTTCTTTTGATATATAAGCTCATCTTTTCTCTGACTGAAATTGCTTCAGTGATTTTTATTCTACAGCATAATTTTCAGTGATGGACTTATGGACCACCCACTGCAATAACATTTTGTAGTAAAGGTTTTGGCTATGGGAAGCTGTGCTTTGTAACAGCATGCATGGGCACTTATAAGTATTTTTTAAGCAAAGAATTTTCACTTGTTTTGTGATTATAATGGAGATGGTCTAAACTTTGTGTGAGTAAGGAAAAAATTTCTGGTCAAGTCTGCTAATGTTTTCCTGTAAAATATTAAACTCTTCTATGAAGAATAAATGGCAATACATTATTTTATAGATATGTTTTCTCATTAATTGAAGACACTGTCAGGTTTATGGTGCAGGATGTTATGTTCTAAATTCTCAAGTTAATATTTCCAGATAGTTACTGTTACTTCTGAAATTCATTACTGGCTAGTGATTTCTCAGTATTTTGTTACTTTTCTTAGCATTACTGCTGTTTGCTGCCAATATTAGTTTCTAATGAAAATTTCTTTGGGTTGATTTTAAGCTATATATTTGGAGATTCCAGAGAATGGATGAACTTAAACAAGGTCTACTTTCATGGGAGCTTGGGACTTCATTATATATCTTCTTTTAAATTTTCAATTTTCTTTTCATTTAGAAACAAATTTGGATGAAGCTGGATTGATACATTGTGATGCCTACAATTTTTTTCCAGGTCTTGTGAAAGAGAACTGGATTTGATAATGTTATTAACAGATAAATACTGCTAGTAGATTATTGAGGAACCAGTAATAATAATAATAAAATAATTAATAAAATAAGCAAGGAATTCTATAACACTCCTAAGCTCTCTCTAAAATACTGGTTTTGATGTAAGTGAAGAAGACTTTGGAATATTCTGAAAAAAGGTAGGAAAGAGCAAGAAATTTTACTTTTCATTAAGGTGAATGCTAATTTTGCTTCTTACAAATGTGGTTATTTGAGGTTCATTTTTATGTTTTGATTATATATGATTAAAAGGAAACGTGTTATCTTAACACTGGTTTATATAATCTGTGAAACACTCTGCATTTTAATGTTTTTGAAGGTGATATAATTGACAGATTGAAGTAGCAGCCAGCTATAGGTCCTGTCAGTGTGTGGATGTAGTTTGCTAGGACTACTGAAATGACAGGTTTCAACATGCCTTGGCATACAACACGCTATGGATGATTTGCTTTCCTAGGCACAAGTAATAGTAAACCAGTAAGTTGTAAATATAAAAGCACAGCTTTGCACAGCGTGCTGTGAATGAGTGACCTAATCATACACAGTCTATAGCTGACACAGTCTGCTCTGTGTGTTAACAGTATGTTGTCACAGTGTTAGTGTGGTGTTTCATGTAGTAAGACAGCAGTGTCCTAGGATCTTGGTTCTCCATCAGAGCTCCAGAGCCCATCTCAAGTCTCATGGCATGCATGAAACCTTTCCCTTGTGCTAGGTCTCTGTACTCATGAGCTGAGCTATTGGTCCAGTTTCAGAAATGTTGGGAACTTGGGATAGTGCTAGGCCAAGAGATGGCTTTGTTGTAATCAATGACTTGCCTTCAGTCAGTCCGCAATTACCTACAGATCAAATAACTCCGGAAGGTTTGTTATTTTTTTTCAACTTGAAATTAGGCTGTGTTTTTTTTGTTCCTGATGGGTTTTACTTCAGTTTACTCATCATTACATTTTGCCCTCAGCCGCTAACAGAATCTGATCTGTTTGTTCATATATTGAATGCAACATTGCCACAGTTCTTGAAGTTCCAATTTACCTTAGACTTTGACTTATTTTTTCTGTAGATTTGGGGCATTACTCACTGTACTGCATCAGGACTCAGGCTCTTTACTCAGTGCAGAATCCGGCAGTAAACTGTGCCGTGTGATGTGGCTGCCAGCAACCAGATATATGGTTGCTTTCTAGTGAAGTGTGTGGGCAAGGAATTTGGGAATATGATATTGAAACTGTAGGGAGCTGCCTCAGTTTCCACAATGGCAGCAGTTGTTCATTGCGCTTGACTTCAGGTCCAAGGTTTACTGGTCTCAGGAGACACAAACAAAATGCAAGTGGATTGCAGGATTTTGAGAGATCGGAATTTTCCCTCCATGACAGGGATGTAGGAATGGACACTTAGAGGAAGTGAACAATTGAAAGAAAACTGAAACCTGGTTCTCTGCTGTTTTTTCAGTATGCAAGGTGCCACAATAGTTCTTTTAATCAAATTTATTTGTTTAACCACTTAGTGCTTTTTTCCTTTCAGTTTAAATGAATCAATAATAGATTTAAGCAAAAAAATTAAAATGGCTCAAAGTAATTAATATTTTTCTGTTAATCATCTCTGTAAAATCTTCCTTTGAAAATTCAGTGATTGACCTGTCATCTCTGGTTTCTTGCTTTAACTAGAGACATCACTATTTAGGCAGCTCAAGTACTGGCAGTGCTCCTGCACTGTTCATCTGGCACACCTGCTTTTTGCCACAAACTGATGGCTACACCATCTCCTTCCATGAGAGGAAGGAAGGAAGAGAGTAACACAAGTGGGAGGTGAAGAAAAATTTGTCACTCAGTTTCTCCTGCTACATTCTTTGTCTGTTCAGCCAGCATAGAGTGCTTTCTGTATGAATTGACGACTGGATTTTGGACAGGAAAGTGACAATGACTAAGAGTAAAGGGTCTTGAATTAGAACAAAACATATATTGGAATGCCTTCTCAGGTGCATGTCATCAGTATGTTTTTGTGTGTTTGTTTATACATCAGTGCGCTTCTGTATTCCCCCAATGGTCTTTGCTCTTTGTCCATTTTGATCCCTCTTCATAGTAATCCAGACTTCTAGTGTTATAGTTTAGTCAGGGTAAAGTTTTGGTTGCAAAGATAGTGAAGGACAAGTAAAGTTAGAAAAGGAAAAGCACAACACGAAGTCCTTGTGGACTATTTCCTGCTATGTAAAAACAAGCTGAGAGAAGAATGTCAGTCACAATACACTGCAGATGAAAAAAACCCATTCAATATGAACTGCTACACGTCATATTCAAAATGGCTCCAAACTTTATGTATCTAGTCAAATTTCCTTCTGAGCTCCCAGGGATAGGTGTTCACACTGTAACTTTGCAACTAAATTTTATGCCTAAAAATACACCCCCAAATTTTAATATTTCAAACCCCCAAATCACCTACTTCACTGTGTTATGTAAAACAGCTCATTGAAATGACTGGTCATATTTCATTATGTGAGCTATTGAACTAATGTCCATTTCTGCTTTTTTTTTTAAGGAAAAGTGTGGAAACATTTAGTAAGAAATACTCAGAAAATACAGCTTATAATAATGCAGCCTTTCTGAATTTAAACCGTTGCACGTGGGGATGGGTAGTACCTTATTACGGGGAACAAACAAGACAAAGGACTTATACATGACCTGTGAATCTTTTTAGGATGTGCATGGGAGAGAATGGCATCCTAACTTCAGATGTCATGACTGAAATTTGGAGCTGTGCTATACATGCTCTATGAGACTACCAAATCCCACTGTATAAGACTGAGGGGGAGGGTGAATTATCTGGTGGGTCCCTTTAAAAACTCAAGTACTATCCTAGAAGTAAAGAATCAAGATGTCAAATCTCATTATTTAGTCGTTTCCTAGTGCAATATATGCTGAAAATCTACATGGGAGATCAATAAACCTGAAAGACCAAACTGCAACAGTTTCTGTTCTTGGAAAGATTATTTCAGTCCCCAAAAATATTTCTAGGCTTCTGTGCAGTGACATTTGAATTTAGGTTTTCAGTATGCTAACAAATTAGATGAGTCTTGAATTATACTGTAAAACTGGAGAGTCTGTGGGTGATCTGGTTTGGGCCACTGTTTCATTTATTTTTGTCTCTGTTCTTGCCCTGTACGTGAGTTTTTAAGTAATAGAAGCTGTGTATGACAAATGATGACCATTATTAATGCGTGGAATTTGATTGAAATCAAACACAGCAATATTTTAGACATTTTTAGTTCCAAAATACAGGCATCAAATGAACAGGGGAAAAGAGATGGACTGAGTTTCTAAACTTTTGCTAGAATTACTCTGATGTCCAAGTGTGTTTTGGAGTACATGAGAAGAAGAGGTAGAGAATTAAAACCATCCCTGTTCTGTTTAGTTCCCTCTTTAGTTGACTCTTGGTGCTTGGGAAAGGGATTTATTCAAGGCACAAATTATTAATTGCATTGGGTGGGACTTCTGTTCCTGTTATATATATCCGTTCAGTAGTGCTGAGATCCTGTGAAGAAAAGGTAAAACCTGCTCAGGAGATATCAGATATTAGTTTTCTTTGTCTGCTGAGCAAAACTGCCTTTGAACATTTAGGAGGAGTGAACAGACCTCAGTATCATCATCTCTGTATACCTGAAGTTCCCTGTTTGGGCAATTGTTTCCAATCACAAGCAATTGAAGGTGGTTGATTTTTTGCTTTTAGTTTAACTGAAACTTCACTACCACTTGTCATGCTTATCATAAGACAAATATGCTATTCTTTGCTGAACTATGAATAATGCAGGCAGAACTTCTGCCCTTGATTTTGTCAAATATCATAAAAGCCTTCAAGAGTTAGAGTAGGTCCTCTTAGAACTCTATGTCTTAGCTAGGATGACAAAAGCTGTTTGATTTTTTTCTAAAATGATACTTTTACTAGGAACTGATATTTTTCAGGTACCATCTCAGATATTTCTACTTGTGGGTGTTATCTTTTCAGATAATAGGTTCATTTCTTGTACTTCGGTGCATTCCATGTTTGAAGTAAGCTATTCAGGTACCTCAGGATGCACATGTTATAAATCAGCAAAACATTTTCTAATGAATATTGTCACTTTCCAGCGACAATAAGGTTTCACAGTGAAAAGAGAAGACTAAATGTAAGTTTATAGATTAGTCCAGAAAAAAAAAGGTTCATCTTTCAAAGAGAGTAGAAAATATAAGTATGACCTTGCAAGCTGACCTGCCCACACTGAGCCATCTGTACTCTCTGGGTGAGATAAAGGCCAAGAAGCCGAGGAGAGACCGTCTCTAGGAGCCAGTGCTACATGAAAGGGCTGGGCTGAATGGACATAAGGAAATAGAGAAGATGAAGGTGGAAACTTCTTACAGACATTGGAAAAATTCAGAGAGCTGGCGAGGTATTTCTTTGGATAATTACAGGTTTCCAGGAGATATAAAGCTTACAGTTAATTTACAAAAGGATCAGATGCTCTGAGTGATGTCAAATCAATTTCTCAGCTGCATTTCCTGTGGTTTTGCAAGGCAGAGAAATGTATATTTCTGCTGCTTCTCTGCACCTAGATGTAACCCACATTTTCTTAAGTATAGTTTTATCCCCTATCTGACCAGTAAAAGAGATTTGAGTTTCCCTTGCAGCACTCTGAACTAAGATGCTTTCCAATATGAGGAGTGCAAGAATTAATGTGTCAGAATGGACGGCAGCTCCTGATTTCGCAGGCTAAATATCTGCCTGCAGCCATATCTTCACTAGAGAGTGGCATATGCCTAAATACAAGATAGATAAACATACTGATGATTTTTGGAATAATTACAGAGATATAAACTGTGTGAAGGTTTAATTTTTTATTATGTATTGGCTTTACTTTTTGGGAGTTAACATGTTTGGACATTGTAATTTATACCATGGTTACCCTACTGTTTGCTTTGATTATTCAGGCACTTGCATGGATGTGTGGCAGAACGTGACTCTTAAACAGTTTCCCAGGCTACCATCTGCCAGCTGACACCTTAAGGAACTGTGTGCATTCCCATAGCCCAGCATGGCTGTAAACTTTAAATGCATTTTCGGTCTCAGTGTACAAGTTAATAGCAAAAATCCCATTCAACCAAAAACCTCCTGTGCTATTATTTCCTGCCTTTTAAAAATTTAAGTACATGTTATTTATGTATGAAAGTGTAATTGTGAGCTGGCATGGTGTCTGAACTGGTGGTTAGTGACTAAAATCAGCAGGACATAATTTTTTTGGCTGTCTCCATGCACTTAATTTAGGATGCTGTTGCCTAAACTTTTGTTTGATATATTGATATCAATCATCTTAGGATCTACTTCTCATATTTGGATATGGTGATAAGTAGTCTGGTATAGGACTGTGCCATTAAGAATGTAAATCATCAGAGTGAGCATATTATCCAGGTATACTAAGGGTTTAAAGAAGAAAAAAGTTCTTTATTTCATTATTCACGTTGTTATTTTTGTTATGATATTAGCTCTCTGTTGGTGATACACCTCTGCAAACAGATGAGCTCTTAGCTGGAGGAGGGCGGCAGTCATCTCAGCAGAACAAAATTTAGTACTGTGCTTATAATAGGATCTCCACAGCTGATGTGCTTTGAGTAGAAGCATATGTTTTGGTTTGTTATCTGTTGGTGTTTGGTTTTGTGGATTTGGTGGGTTTTTTTGTAATTGTTCTGTGATTTTACTAACAGGATTGCCAGGAAATCTCTTAAGATTTTGTTCATAATTTTATTTTGGGCTTTCTGATTTTTGTCCTTCCCTCAAGCCATTAAAATATTGCTCTAGATATTGTCAGGCAGTAATTCACTCATACATTACTTATATAGCACTCTGTGCACTGTGTATAATCTTGTGCCATTTTTTAATTAAAACATAGTTATAGGATGCCAACTTAACAAAGCAGGTAGATGAATCCAGATTTTTCTTGGAAATATAAAATTTTGAATTCAGCTGCAGAAAACACAAGACTCACTGACTGTAAAAAGAACTGGCTTTTGGGAATGATGCTTATCTGCATCAGTACTATAAATGCATTTTACTTTGAAAAACTCCCCATAGGGTTCATGAGGCTTGTTTGTTTGCTTTTTACTATAAATCTGGTTAGGCTCAAGGGTTCCCATTAAACCAGTGTTGTGAATACAGCCTTCTGGTGGAATTACTAAAAAAAGCCTTTCAGGTAATATTACAAATAAAATTGCAATTCATTTACTACTTATTTAAACTAAGCCAAGTGCTGGCAGAAGTTGATGGTTTTTACTTAATTTTTTCTTACTGTTTCTTGCATCACTTGGTGTATTTTCATGCATTTTGAAAATAACCTTTCTGGAAGCATCAAAAGAGACCACTAAGCTGGGGCAGCTAACAACTAGGAGATGGGAGAGAATAGTTTCCTCACACTAGGGTTTTTCTTTGTTTGCTTTGTCTTTTTTTTTTTTTCCTTTAATCTGCTGAGCCTCTCTCTGCTCTGCCTTTGGCCTGGAATTGTCAATCATTTGGTCATTTTGGTGCTGGAGTTTAGATTTCTGGCTTCAAAAATATGAACGTGAAGTGAATTAAAGCTCAGCTTTGGAATTTAGGTACCAACAAGCTTAGAATGTACCTCATAAAAATAAAACTGATATCCGAGTTAAATGTGTATGTATTTAATAAACAGGGCCTGTTTCCATTTGGGAAGCCACATTTACAGAAGGAATGTTCCTATCATTTAGCTAAGAAATTTGCCCAAAATTAGCCCTAAAGAAATTTGTTGTTCATGTGACAGAGCCCCAAAAGTAAAATAAATCAAAACTGAATGAAATAGTTGGGTTTCTTCCAGGAAACTTACAAATGTATTGGAGAAATTAAATATGCAATGAGAATTAAGGAAGAAGTATTAAAAAGTATTAAATTCAGTTAGCAGGATAATTTAATAAAGTTCTAGTCTAATGAAAAAGTAGAATGCTATCCTTTCACCACTTTTATTAACATTAGTAGTCTTTACTCATTCATATGATGCTGATCCTTTTTCTGTTAATGGGATAACTTCTGGGATATTACAGTATTAGAAGGATATATTAGCCTGAAAAGAATTGTAAGCCTGAGATAAAACCAAGAAAGAGAAATATCAGAAGGAGTGTGAGGCTGGTGCAGTTTCCTTTCCATCCTCCAGTTCTGAACTGCACATTTCAGTCCACACGTGCACATGCTGAGTTCTTGATCCATCAGCATGATTTAACTGTACAAATCTGTGTCAAAAGTGGTGAACAAGGCAAGATTAAATACATCTGGTCTTGCAACAAGTTGTTGATGTTGTGGAGATGCAGCCATGTCATCCAGCTCTTTGTGCTCAGAGTTGGGTGATAAAGAGACATCTGGGGGAGGAGATGGGCACGTCTGAACTGCAGGGACTGGTAATGACTATCAAGCCTGGAGCAAACTGAAGGCAGAGGCTTATCAGTGGAGACACTTATGCCAAGCTCTTGAAATTATTTTAGTTAGGGATTGGGGTTTTCTTACACGTTTTTAAACACATGTACTAAACAAAGTAATTTAAATAGAGGTGAGTTAAATGAGTAGGAGCACTGTGATATCTGTAATTCATTATTTTATTTTTTTTTAAAGAAAATATGCTGTAATGTGGCAGTATTTCTATTTCTGTGACTGAATTTTTCAAAGAGTTTTTAGGCTGTGTCACCTCTGCATGTCAAGCCTCAGAACCTGAGGGAGGTGTTTGAGCTCAGGCACATTGAAGCATGTTAAGGGCAGAGCCCCAGAGCTCCTCAGAGCACCTTGCAAGCAGACTGACCAGCCAGGAATGAGATCCAGAAAGGGCTCTGGATCTCCTCTTTCCTGTACAAGTAAGTTGGGCTGGGAGCTGGGGCTTTCATGTTTCCCGAAAGCAGGGAGCTAAACTGCTTTTTAATAGTTTTCTGTTGCCTCTCCCTTATCCAGGGACTGGTACAGCCAGCCATTGAAAATAGCTTGCAAACAGCACAATTTCACAGTAACCTGAGTTTGTGTTTTGCACCAGTTTAAGAGATGCTAATATTTTCCAGAGGACTTGCTGTTTTAAAATTGTTGGTATGATCCCCCCATGTTTCCAGATGGCACTTCAGGAGAATGGTCAGTAATTTCATCTGGAGAAGAGAGGCAGATTTTTAGTGTTAGAAAAGAATTTGCAATATGTCCGAGTTTATTTATTGAACAAATATCTGGGATAAAATTCAGTTTTTGGTCCTCGATTTCTTGTTCATATGCTGAAGGTTTGTCCAAGAGGATGCAGTTACTGACAGTTTGCTCATGTGAACTGCAAGAATGGCAGCAGATGCTGCACTGCTTTTTTCAAAAATATTTCTTCCTGTTTGTGTTCAATGAATGTTTGTTTCCTCAAAAACATATTTTTATATTAATTATTACCTTAGTCGCTTTACAGCCTTCTCTAGGCTGTGTAAAGAAAACAGAATAGTTGCCGTAAGAATAGAACAATAAATAAACCAGTTAAATACAATTTAACAAATACATCAAAAAACATGGTCAAAATCAAGCACAACCCATTCCTTCCTCTACTCTCTCTTCCATCAAGTGGAACATCAATTTCCACAGCTTCCAGAAAAGACTGACATCTCCTCAGTTTTTAAATAAACTTTTTCCCTAGAGTTTACAGAACAGTGAGGTAAGCAGAGGAGGAGTGTGCAAATGTGAGAAAAATTAAGTAAACTGGACTTTTTAATGTCACTTCATTTTCATATGTGATTTTTGCTTTTAAATGCCTTTTTAACGTGTTTTCACATCAGAAAGCAGAGTGCGCAGGGAAATGCCACATTATTTTGAAACAACATGAGCTCTCAGAAATGCTTTGTGTCTTGGCAGGTCTGGAGACAGCCCAGTGTGTAGAGTTCGCTCCAGAACCAGTTCTCCTAGCTCACTGACAAAAACCAATCAGCAGGTAGCTGAGAATTCAGCTGTCTTCATTGTGGCTTTCCAGCAGCTGGCAGTGCAGGAGCCACCAGTCAGTCCAGCAAGTGCCCAACAGCTCCAGCATTTCCCTTCTCTGGTATCTGTAAAAGCCACAGTCTTAGGCAGATGCATGCAAATGAGTTAGTATAAATGAACCAGCCTCTAAAATATCATTAATTTAGGACAACATTTAGGACAATGTTGTTTCCTTTGATTCTCCTCCGAAAGCATGGAAATATTCATTGGATTGCTGCACTGGATTGCACAGGTGCTGCATAAGCACCTGTGGGACGCTGGGGTTGCAGGCTCCTGACAAAATTGCAGTGGCATGCTGAAATTCTGGGATTCAGTGACAGCATTTGCTGTCAGTCCCAGAGTGTCACAACAGCTTGTAGCTCTGAAGGCTATTCAGGTAAAAAAGTGACTTTAAAATGGTATGGTTAGGGGACACCTGACAGTGACAGTTAGAAAGGTCTTTAGGTGACATTAATGCTGTTTAAAATGGTGAATAAGAAAATTAGTGACGTGTGGTAAAGCTTACATACATTTGGTTTTTTTCAATATGTTGCTGACTTGTAAGTCATTGATTTTGAATGATAACTGTGATGCTGCTTTTAAAGCAAATAAAATTATATGTGGAAAACTGGAGCAAATCAAGCAAATGTGATTACTTCTTGAAGTCCTCTTCAGAAGCATTTTCTTTGGTAATAGCTTAAATATAAGCTAAAGTGGTTTTCTAATGCATAATGCAATATTTCTGACATAAAAGTAAGAAATAAAAACATTACTTGTTGTAAAAAGATTTAAAACAGTATTAGGGTATTGGAGGATTGTTCTTGGAGGACAGTTCCTTTTTCCCCTCAAAGTACACTTTAATATAATATTTAATGTGGTATCTTTCATTTGGGCTATCTGAACAGTCATCTGGAGCTGATAAAACCTGGAAGAAAGGACTGGAGTTGTCCTGGTTTTGAGATGGCCAAAGGAAACTGATGGAGGGAACTGTCACAAACAGTGATGGGATGGTTTAAACACAACCAGAGGAATAGCACAATGTAATGGATGGCATTGGGAGGAAAACTCAAAATCATCGATTCAAGAGGCTTTGCTGAAGGATTCTGTCTCCCCTTAGTTTTGCCTTCATTTCTCTTGACATTGTTTTAAGAGACATAAAACTCTGTGACTAGAAAGAGACTGCTTTTCCTCCTAGAGCTGTACTACAGTAAAGAAAACGATAAGTAGAATATTTCTGACATGACTGAAGGATCATTTTAACAAACAGTAAAGGGGATCGATGTAGAGCTTGAATTTACAAATGTACACAAAGGGCCTCTTGCATCTGAATGCTGCATGTCTTAAGAGTAGAGATTTTCTTAGGAATTTGAAGGAAGGAATTTTAGCAGAGCCATCAAAATTGAAATACGCCACAAAAGCTGCTCTATTTCAAAGCCTTGATTTTCTTCTCTAAGTAGTGCTCTTGGGGGTTGAGAACTGGGATAAAACACAAGCCAGCAAACCCTCTACAAAAATCACTTCAAGCACTTGCTCAAAAGTGGCCATAAATAAGGTGGGATTTGAATGCGATTTTAAGGATGTTGTAGAATTTAGCAACAGAATGACGTGCTGTTTTTCCTCCTTTAAATTTATTAGTTTTTCTTTCCTAGAATTGATTTTTTTTCCTGAGTTTTATACAGCAACTTCCAGGGCTCCCACTTTTTTTGCCAGAAATAGATTTTTTAGAAGAACAGCTTCAGTCTCTCTGCCACAGCCACGAAAGCTGGTCTGTCACGTATATCAATTGGTATGTTAACAGGACAAGAGCCAGGAAAATATATCTTGACAGCTTTAACATTGTGTACTGAGAAATAACATGAGATTAGGAAAATTAATGGTAGTAGCACATCAGCTAGTATAAATGCGACTGGCAATTTTTATTTGTATATGCTTTCTGGTTCTGAGCCATAGAAATTATGCAGAGAATAAAAAAAAAAGTGACAACTTGAACAGCTGCCTATTGAAATTCAGTGCTTGATACTATGAAATTTTTAGATTGGTTTCATCCTGTGATTTTACTGGTCATCATTGTGACATCTGCTAAAAACTCTCATGGTAGATATTTCTAACACATTTGTCTAAGAGCATCAATGATTCATTGTTTGGTCTTGATTTTAGGACTTTTTTTTTCATGCTCCTTGCATGTAGTGATTTCACAGGCTCATTGTCAAAGTTCTGGGGACAAACTGATCCCTCAGTCTTCCTCAAAGCTAAACTGAGGGCAGGGGGATTGAGAACAGCTAATTGCTGACATTAGCAAATATTTGCTGGAGTCATATTGAGTTGAGTCCAAACAGACCTACTGGATGGAGGTTTTCTGTCTAACTTGCACCCACAAATGATCATATTTGTAAAGGCTGTGTGCTAGAATTCTTCCTGAGTTTTGAATTTTCTATAGCTTTAATTGATCCCTACTCATTTATCATTTTATCTCAACATTCAGAATTCTAATTGTCAATCATACTTTCGTGTTGACTAACACTGCTTAAAATTTTCTGCATCCTACCCTTATTTTGCCTGAATTACATGACTAAACCACAAAGGAGGGATGGGTTTTTACTAGATCAAGAGTATCTGTTTCCTGGCTTATTCTCTTTCTGCTCTGCATGATAATTTGGTTGGTTCACAGTCCCGTGGATGCAAAACTGATGTTTTATTTGGGACTGGATACCTGGAGAAGTATCACATCTGAGGATGAAGAATCAAGCTGTTTGTACCCATGTATTGACACAACCAAGGTACATAAAACTTTGAGTAAAGATATGTTGATGGGGTAAGAAGTAACACATGTACTATCTAAGAGCAGAACAGTCTTACAAGAGGGATCAGTAGAATCTATATTGCTCAATAATCATGTATTTCAGACTTGCCTTATAGCTTCTATAGTCTAACTGATATAAATTAAGGTGTTGCTCCATTTCTAGAGATTTAAGATTGTTTTCTTCCCACTTACACTTGCTGAAGAGCTTTAAGGCTGAGCTTTGCATGTCCCCTGATGTACAGCAGTGATAACATGCCAATATTGCCACTGTGCAAACAGTTATTAATCACAAAAAAAAGTGATTTGTTTTAGTGGATAGGGAAACCCCACAAAGATATTTTATCAGTAATTAACTTTTTGAGGGCTTCATTCATGCCATAATATTTTCCCCTGGATAACTGGGTATCCAGCTTTGTTTCTTATCCACTGCTCCTGGCATTGTTTTATTCTGACATAAATTCTGCTCTCTCTTCTCTCTGGTCTGTGATGTTGTTCTCCAAGTTTGTTCATTTGTACTGCTTTCCTGTCAGTGGCATAGTAAGTTTTACCTAATGCTTGGAGTTTTGCAAGAATCTGAGACACTGTATGCTCATTTTATTGTGAAGGATTCACTCCCATGCAGTTCATTCTTACCTTGACTGGGTGCGTGAGCAGAACTCTGCCCTCATTTTGTCAAGTCACCTATCTCATTCATTGCAAAAATCTGAAGTTTCAGGAAGAACACTGGGAAGTTGCCAGTATTTAAAATGTGATGCAACTGATGACAGCCTTCTCTAACTTGCCTCCACTGTTTAATGATTCTTGAGCTATTATGCTTCACTTGGAGCGTAACAAACATTTTTTATTCTCTGGCACTCTAAGAGAATTTTTAGACTTAACAATTAATCTGGGTTTGCAGGGGGGCGAGGCTTGTATTTGTTTGTATGTTTGGTTGGTTTTTTTGTACCTCTTCATTTTCTAAACCGTCTTTTAGGCAGTTTTCTATGCATCTTTCTAAATTTTACATCGATCCTTTAATATGTTGCCTTACAGTATTGTTTCCTACTTGAATCACAGTAGTTCCTCAATCTCACATAATCTGAATTTAGGATCTCGTTTTATATTATTTATTTTTTATCCAAGCTGGAGGCACAACTCTGCCTCTCCCATATCCTGCCTGAAGGGCAGCTGTTTGGCCTTGAACATAAGCCTGTGTAGAACAGGTGTTTGTTTTGTGAGAAGGTGTGACTCAGGATCTAGGAAATAGGGAAAGTGGTGTGGTTTAGCCCTCTGGTGACTAAGTACCATGCAGCTGCTTGAGTGGGGAGGAAAACTGATGGAAAAATTAAACCTCATGGTTGTGATTAAATCAGTTTAATAATTGCAACAAAATAAAATATACTAATACTGCTAATAATAAGTGTAATGATAGGAAAAGAGAAATACCCCAGAGAAAAACAAGTGATGCATGCTACAATTGCTCCCCACCCTCTGGCTGATGCTCAGCCTGTCCATGAGCACTAAATGGTCATTTACAGCCAACTCTCCCCAGGACAGATACTAAGCATGATGTTCCATGATGTGAAATATCGCTTTGGCAAGTTGGGCTCAGCTGTCCTGGCTGTGCTCCCTACTGGCTTCTTGTGCACCTGCCTGTGGGCAGAGCATGGGAAACTGAGAAGTCCTTGGTTTAGAAGCACTGCTCAGCAGCGACCAAAACAAAGTGTTATCAACATTATACTCAACTAAATCCAAAACATGGCACTTTATCAGCCTACTAAAGGAAAAATTAAATCTATTCCATCTGAAGTCAGGACAGAGGGTTACAGGAAAAGGAATTCAAAATATAGGGTTGTGTACTCAAGAGTAGGAAGAGCTGAATTCCATGTGATTAACAGAAGGGTAAGAAAATTATCAGAGCACCTAAACCCCAATGTTATGGAATCCTGTTAACTGTTGATGTTTTGATCCAAGTATTTTTTTGTTAATCAAACCCAGTGTATCTTCCTGGTCATAGGATAATGATGTAGTAAAGCTTAGATCATTAAAATAACACACCCTTCTTGCTCTCAGGATGAGTACATGCATAGAAGGGCAATTTGCAACAGTAGATCAAAGAATCAATTAGGTTTGGAAAGACCTTAGAGATCATTGAGTCCAATGTGTGACCTGGCACAACCATGTCAACTCGATTATGGCACTAAGAGATAAATCCAGACTTCAAACACCCAAATTTAAAAAGTGGAAATGAATATATTATCTTGAAACTTACATCTGATTTTGTGAATTTACTTTGATTGATTTAAACATGTATTAAAATCTTCTGATAAATCAAAAGGAAAAGCTGAGAAGAAGATGCAAAAATTATGCAGCTTTACACAGTGGAGCCAGCACTACTTTATTTGCTAACAGTTATAATTACCAGCTGCTGCCATTTTCTTAACTTGCAGTTGAGTGCCTGAAAGTGGTGCCTTAAAATTGTGCTTTCAAGTGATGGTGTAAACTGAAGTTCTGTCGTTTGCCATTGCACTTTATTCCTGTGACTGAACAGGGTCTGTTTTTACTTGACTCATTTGAAAAGTGTCTCCCACTATGCATGATAACTTCTGGAGGAAGAAAGGATCTATTTTTCTTCTCAGACCACCTTACTCCCACCTTTTGATGAAGGCAGAGCAGCTCTGTCAGTACGAAGACTATTGTTCTCTAGGGTTTTTCCAGCTTTGTTGTTTTGCTCTGACTGGTAATGAATTCAGAACTCATGGTGACATAGCATAGGAACTGTATTTGCTTCTTCTGATCCAGTAGAAGTGCACCAGTTGAATGATGCTGTAAGGGATGTGATTTCTCTAGATGAACACTTGAGTCAAGTTCAGCAGTAAGTGCTACAGCTCAACAGTCATTAAGAACTGTCTACGTATTTTAAAAAATAAAAATAAAAAAAAGTCACGGCAAGTATACTAAATTTCATAGATTTGCATGGCATTTGGCTTATGAGTTTCTTCTGGAGCTGCATATGAAAGTTTAGGGCATTCATTTCTCCATCTACTTTGCCTCTCTGTTTATTCACCCAACTGGGTTTTTTCTGCCATCTATATGGGAGTACTACTTGATTAAACAGCTTTATTGTGTTTGCTCATAGCTTATTTTATTGTCATTTAACAGAAATTAGTTTTTACTGATTGAGTGGTACTTTAAACCCAGCAACACCTACTACCAGCTCTATGATGAATTCCTTTGTGTTTCTAAAGCATGAAGAACATAATTTTACTGGGACCAGTATAAAACAGTTCTTGGTCTTAGTTATTTAATATTATTTGCTTGTGTAACATCAAGTAATGCTCTTGTTACAGAGTCTTCAGGAGTATGAGTAAATTTAAGCTGTAACTTGTGGAGTACTCAGTAGTCCTTTAGAAGCTGTGCTAGTATTGCTTTTGCCAAGATAACTAAACTTATTTAGCTTTGAATCAAATTCACTCTTTTCTGTTCTCATTGCTCTCCTTGAATGATTGCCTTGAACAATGAATATATAGACTGAAGGTTAATAAAAGCCAGCTTATCAGCAGAGGTACTTTTATTCTGTGTGAGACAAGTCACAGCCTGTCTGGGTTTGGTAATTTGGCATTTATATTGTGTAATAATTCCTCTGGAGTGGTTGAATTAGACATCGAGTTCAATTTTATTTAAATGAGAAAAAGCCTTTAAGTGT
This sequence comes from Bombycilla garrulus, assembly GCA_013400315.1. NCBI lineage: Eukaryota > Metazoa > Chordata > Aves > Passeriformes > Bombycillidae > Bombycilla > Bombycilla garrulus. Next base: position 318,111 of record VXBU01000096.1, on the reverse strand, counting down.
GGATAAGGAAGAATAAAATAATTTACTGTCTACATTTCTGAGACAGGTTCTGAAATTGCACGTATCTGAAAACTGAAAATCTATATGTACTTTGTGTGCTGCTGTGTCATTGCTTCAGGCTTTCTTTTATATGCACTTAAATATTCTATTAAATGCATAACATTTTTAAAATATACTGAATATTTGACTTGATGAACAACTTCCTTTGGAAAGTAAGCTCTGGAGATAGAGGTCGTATGTTGGCTTGGAGTCCCTCATCAGGCAGGAGTGTAGCAAGGAAGAGGCAATTATTTCCAGAAAGAAAAATTAAAATCCATTTTAAAGGTGAAGAAGAGAATGTATCTGCTTACCATTAGCCGACAAAACAAATAGTGTTCTAGCAGACTGTGTTTTGCACATCTGTTCATACAATTACTACCACAGTGTATGTGAGCCTAACAAGATTGTATACTACTGTATCTTTGTAAAGCATTTGTCTCTCTGCTGAAGTGAGTTTTCTATTTATTTTTCTTCATGCTATTCTATTATGAACAAACAATATAACTTTGTATAGGTGGAAACAAAACTGATTTTCATCTCAGTAAATTGCTTAATAATAGTACCAGGATTTTGCTTCTGTTCGTCACCATATGAAAAAAGAGCACCCACTGTTCTGGGTAAAACTGGAGTTTGAATTAGCCTTGCCGACAAAATTCAGCAATTTTGTGAAAATCATGGTGATATTTTCCCAAAATGACAACACAACCTCTTATATAGGGAAGCACTACCCTAGTCACATTCACATTTCTGCTTGGAATAGTACACAAACACAGAAGTCAGTGAGCTAAATGTTAATACCAAGCAATATTCTGTGGCATTTAGCCATATATTAGATGCTTGTATAAGGAAATAATTTTTTTTCTTTGTAAGCTGCCTAGAAAATAATTTGGAAGTATCATAGGTGTGAAAAAATGCTTTCAAAGCAAGCTTCAGAATCCCTGTCACAGGAAGTCATTCTTTTACCTAAATAGCCCTGCAGAATTTTTCCTGAATTGATAACTTTTGATTTACATTCAGGTTTTACTTTTGGGGTTTATTTTCCTATTTGATTAGTAAAGTAAGAGTAAATGGATTTATTTAAAACTAACAAGCAAATAACAATAAAAATGGATCTGGACAAGAATGAGCAGGTCTATTGTGGGTTTTATGGAAGAAGAACCTTAAGGCAATACTGATGGTGTTCTTTGCTCAAAATGAAGGTGATCTCTGCTCTCTGCATTGGTCCAAACTGAGAATTGATGATCTAACCTAACAAATGTTGTCATACTAGTAGCAATTATGTTCTTTATTCCCTTTTTAATCTACCAATTGATATTACATCAGGGTACCCCTAGTGGAGATGCTCAGCCCCTCTCAAATGTCAGGATGTGTGCAACTGTTAATGAAAGAATAGTTTTCATTGATCATGAAAACGTCTATTACTTTGGAGTTTCTCCAATACTAGTATTACCAAAGTACTTTCTAGTTCCCCTACACCAATGTTATTTTACAGCATTGCTTTTTATTAATTTATATTTAATTTCTATCGCATCGAAAACCTATTAGGTCATGACTTTCAGGGAGATACTGTACACAGAGCATTATATTGTACTTTTCTATTTAGTTATGTTAATTTTCAGCATGGAAAGTAAGTCTGAAAAATTCATTCCTTTAATGTACATTCTTTTATTTATGCTTTAGAGTATAGTGAGTTTGCAAAGCTGTGTTTTAACCTCAGCATATGCTGCTGTAGAAATTGAACTCTTCATTACGGTTTCTTTGGAAAATCAAGTTTGGAAAGTTCACCAGGATCAGAACTTCGTCTTTAAGATCTGTTACTTTAAATAATCATTGAATTGACAGGAGTAAAAAATACTGAGGTAAAAAATATATTGATTTGTGTGTTAACTCTGATAAAACTGGAAAATGCACTCGACCTACAATTCTCTACCAAATTGGTCAAAGCAAACTCTCTTAACTCATTTATATACAATTAACCCTTGAATTCATCACAAGGCTGATGCATTCATGTATAATTCCTAGTCCTTCACCAAAACCACCAAACCTAGAGCAGATGCCACTTGAGGGGGGAAGAGGTAGGGTCAACCCACATCATCAGATATGAAGTTCTGTTTAAAGCACCTTAAAAGTAGCTGTTTTTAAGAGTTGTTTTCTGCAGGTAGGAGACAGAGGACTACTTACTCTGAACTTTTGAGGCCTGGGCACTGACACTAAAGAGTAACTTTCATGTTTGATCTTTCTGTGGTACAGATAAAAAGAAATCTAGAGATATGCATGTAGTGCACAGCTGTGAGTTTGATCTGCTTAAAATTTCTTCAATTATGTCTGTGGATGGAAGTTTGGGCAATTATATATTTTTTTTCTGATCAGATTCATGTTTAACTGGGGATTGAAATGTCAAGTGTACATAAAGTTTTGCCAACCCTGTAGCTGGAGCTAAATCCTCTCAGATTTGTTGTCTTGTCTTTCGCTCCAATAGCATCTCAAATTTGAGGGAAAATATGTAGTTGCAAAGCAACATAGCAGGAGCTTAAGCTAACACTCAGATCTTCTTGGTTTCACCTGGAGAAAACAAGTAGAATAGGTGGTGTTTGAGAAAGGCAGAGCAGGAGGAAGGTGAAGAGTCAATCATGTCCTGTGCATGCTCACAGCTGCAGAGGAGAGTTCCCTGAGTTAGGTTCTCCTGCCTTTTCTGTTAAGAGCCTGGCAATACTGGGGCCAAATATGACTAGTTATAAATATTAAGTTTTCTTGAGTTTTAAGTCAGTCTGGGAAAATCCTTAACTTTCTCTAAAGTGAATTATAGATGGGGCAATGGTGCCCTTTATTTACAGCTATTACACACATACATGTTCAAGTATGTTTCAAGTGGCTTGGCAGTGTTTCTTACTCCAGGGTTCATCAATCTTTACCAATTCTATAAACCATGTTAGGGACAGTTTTATTGCACTACCTTTCTAGTTAATTGACTACAAGCTACCATAAAACCTTCATATTTGTGTATATGTATCTGTATAGTCCATTACATAGGAGCTCTTTTATTCAGTCTTTTCTGATTTAAAGAAATCTTTAAATCTGGTTTTCATCTTTTATCACAGCCTCAGTAAGGAGAATGCTGTTTGGAAAGGGCCAGACTTCTGTTGTACTTGTGCATGTATTATTTAGTAAGTGTTCTCAATGTCTTTTAGAAGACAGCAAGCATACAAAGTACTTTGCAATCATCAAGTAATCTTGTCAAGAGGAATCAGACTACGTTCCTCTCCTGTGTTGTGTGAGAGCTACTTGATCTGTGGATGGCTTTTGTCTTGGTCTGCTGGATAACTCCTTGCTGTGCATGCCAGATCTTACTGACTCCATCAGCCCAGCCAGGATGATTAATAGTCATTGATGACAAGTAACTTCAGATGCTCTGAAGTGGGGGGTTGCATTCCCCAACTAAATGCACAAACTACTTGTTCCCTTGGGATTCAAGAGGGCCTCAAGCTGCACGGAATCAGAGCAGATTCTGGGTGTACTTGTGCTGTGAATTTTTAAATTGCAGGATTTTTTACTTTAGCCTCATCTTTGCATTTCAGCAATTCATTCTAAATAGGGAGCACCCCTTCCAAATATGCAGAAACAGATTTTGTGGATGGAAGCTTGTTGAGACAGAATAGTCTCCCAGAAAGTCAGGGGTTTATCTCCTACAATTGCAGATTGGTAGGTAGACTCTTGTGGGGAGGGAAAGTTTAATTTCTAAATAGCCCATGGCAGGCTAAAGAAAGTGAGGTATGGTGAAATTCTGCTCTTTTAATTCTGTGCTCACAAGAATGCTCACCTACTGATTTATGCAACCATGTTCAACTGTTTTCATGTGTGACAGATTTTATTGTGAGTGGAACTTTGTATAAATGTGTAGGTGTTAAAGTAAGAGTTGAAAATGCTTTCTGGATCTCTAAGAATTTAATCTGTTGATTGGGGAGGATTGTTCTCATAATATGATGTTTCATTTATTGCCATTAAGCCATATCCAAATCATGAAGAGAGAATAAATTGTCTTGTAATGTGTTTTGATTGAGGAAGCCAAGATATAGATGATTATAATAATAAAACAAATGCTCGTGAGCTGCTTTCCAGAAAAGTCATTAAAATAAAATAAAAAATTAATTGAACTGTGAATTCCAGATTGGTGTTATGATGACTCTCAGATCCAGTGCAAAGAGTAAATTCTGTGTATTAGAGAAACTTATGCCAGGGCTGCTCCCAGCTACACCAATGTAAGAGAGATGTTTAACACTAGAAGGAACTGTGGAATAAGGGATTTTAAAAAGTTTATGCATAGTAGAAAATAGATTCATTTAGAGATAATGAGCCAAAATTGGGACAAGATTGAATTCTCATTTCTTTACCTGAAAATGTGATACCTGATTGGTTTTGGTATTTGCCCCTTCTGTTGTAAAGTGGTGCCATTTTCTAGGACTGTTATGTCAGGAGTGTAGGTGGTAAGAGCAATGATGAGGATGAGAGAAAGGTTTGTCACAGAGAAATGGGACCTTTAGAAGAAAATGGTTAGGGGGATTCTTCATTGCATGCACAGAGCTTTTGGGGTTCGTTGCAGAGGGCACTGCATGGTGAGAAAAGAATCTGAGTTGTGCTTGCTCCTGAGCTTGCCACAGATCTGCTGAATGTCTATGGTTTAAAGCTGCTTTGTCTGTCTACATCTATTCTGCCTTTGCTTGTCTTGGCCTCTATCCAACAGCCCATCTAAATGTGCAATACAGTTATTTAAGGTGTTGTTTTCCAGTTTGCTTGGATAGTACATAGTGTAAGGGGACGGTTGCATGCCTCCATGTTAAATTACTATTCTTCCAATATAAGCAGAAATATGAGATTTAATATGGCAGCACTTCCATAAAACTGATGTACGTTTTCATTCAATGTTGGGGATAGAACTAACTGTAAGCACAACCAATCTGAGGAAAACTGCTCCCTACCTCAGAAGTTTCAGAAAGCTAGGAATGGGGAGGAAATTTGGTACATGATGTTGTGTTTCTGAAACACTGGAACTATAGAAAATTTTTAGAAAATCCCACAGCTGATAAAATATGCAGAAATTACTAGTGATAACAATCTTTTCTCCTTCCTGTAAAAGATACTCATCACCCTAATTGAGGTCAAACAGCAGGGAGAAAGACAGTCTAGCAAAGAGGGAATTTGTGGAAATGTTTGGCTCCATTATGAGTTGTTATTGAGAGATACCATCTTAGCAGAGGCAATAACACTGAAGGTTCAGCAGAGACATCTGTGGCAGCTCAGTCCAGAAATATTCTGGCACACTTGCGAAGCACCAGCTGAAATACTGCTGTGGCAGATGAGGAAGCAGTTTGTAAGCCACTGCTAATATCTAATTGCTGAACACATGTCCACAGAGCAGATCTCACCTGGCTTTGCTGTAATTCCAAACCAGAGTTCCCATACTGGTAAAGAGTAAAAGGAACGAGACAATTGAATTGGCACAGTGGAAGATCTTTTCAGAAGTTACTCTTGGCAAATAGCTCAAGCAACATGCTGGGATTTGGTGTCTGACAAGTGCCAGTATCTAAAATGAAGAAAGCCAAATTATTTCAACAGTGATTGCTTGCTTCACTTGGTTAATGAAAAGTCTAAAAGAAACCTTCTGAGTTAATATTGAGAGTTAAAATTTTTTAATTTTCATGATTAACAAATAGTACAGAGAGGTTGAGCAGCTAAAACACTTGCTGGAGGCCAGAAGTCCTCGTGTCTCACTAAATGAATACCTTTAGAATGCATGCTTAGCAAAATGCTTTGTGAACTTGACCTCAGTAAATTTTTACAACAGCAGCAAGGCCCCCCAAAGCTTCGGGTTTTTTTTTTCTTACACATAAACATAGAACATAGGTCATCTGCATCAAAGTGAATTGAATTAATAACTAATGAGAACTTGGGGTTTCCAATCTGTACTGTACTTGTGTATCCTGTTGCTAATATAAATGTTTATAGTATTCAGTTAATGGTACAGTCTTAAAAACATACCTACAGCTTTAATTATTAAGGCTTCTTTAAAAAGCCTAAGAAAAAGAGATAGTCTTTGCTCTGTGCTCCAGATTGTGTTTGACTTTAGAGTTTGAGACTGGAAAGGGACTTTGCCTCAGGTAAAATAATCATATGCATGTTTATGAGGATGGTTGCAAAACATGTCTCTAAAACTGCTTTGTATATGCAGAGTGGAGAAAAGTGAGAGAAAAAAAGTGGAGAATTAGTGATGAGTTCTGACACCAGGAGTCTGATCTGCTGTGTAGCTTTTGCCCCTACCTGATCCTGTTTGGATGCTGGGTGCCTATCAAGATGCTCTACCAATTCCCTCCTCAGCTGGACAGGGGAGAGAAGATAGAAAGAAAAGCTTTGGGTAAATTTAAGGGCAGGGAGAGATCACACACCAGTTACCGTCTTGAGCAAAACGGACTCAGCCTGGGTAAGTTAATTGAATTTGTTACCAATCATACTAAAATAATGAGAATTAAAACAGATTCTTAAAACACCTTCTCCACCCCTCCCTTTTTCCTGGACTTAACTGAACTCCCAAAGCAGCACACTCATTTCTGCGTGTTGTTGAGGTTCACCATAAAAGCCTTCAAACCCCAGCTTGCTACTCCTTAGTACAGGCTGGAGGATAAAGAAATTGAGAGCAACCCTGCTGAGAAGGATTTGAGGACACTAATGGATAAAAATCTGTCTGTGGCTCAGCAATGTGCGCTCACTGCCCAGATAACCAAAAGTATCCTGGGCTGCATCAAAAATAGTTTGGCCATCAAGGTGAGGGAGGCCCCCTTCCTTCACTTTGGTGAGACCCACCTGAAGTCCTGTGCCCAGTTCTGGATTCCTCAGGATAAAAAAGACATGGACCTGTTACTCTGGATGCAGAGGAGAGCCACATAAGTTATAGAGAGCTGAAACAGCTTTCCTATAAGGAAAGGCTGAGAGAGTTGAGGTGATTCAGACTGGAGAAGAGAAGGCTCTGGGTGCACCTCCAGTACTTAAAGGAGGCTTATAAGGAAGACATGACAAGATCTTTGGACAGGTCCTGTGGTAATAGAATAGGGATTAGTTTTAAAATTCAAGAGGTTCATTTCAGATTAGATATAAGGACTAAAGTTTTATGATGGAACTGATTGCTCAGAGAGGTGGTAGAGGCTCCATCTGCAGAAATATTCATGGTCAGGTTGCAGCAACTTGATCTAGCTGAAGATGTCCTTGGCCACTGAAGGAGTTGGACTAGATGACCTCTAAAAGTCCCTCCCAACCCAAACAGTTCTGTGATGTTCAGAAGTTGACTCATAATAAATTTTGAGGAAAAAGTGGTCAGTAATGTACATGTTGATATATATCCTCCTATGAAACTTAAAGACAGTAATTAGTTTTCAGGTTAAAAATGTAGAGAAAACACATGTCAGAGCAGAGGCTGCAGTTGGTTGTGAAGCAGCTGCAGCAGCGTGGATCTATTAGCAGGACCTTGGCAGTGGTGAGCTGTGCCAGTGTTGCTTTGATTCTCAGGAGGGTCCCTGCTGAGCTCCACATGGACCAGCACAAGGCTGCTGCCACTGTCTGGAGTGTTCACTCGAGAGCTGAGCTGAGGGTGCACTTCACTACTCTTAGGCACACACTCAGTGAACAGGTGACGTCAGTGTGCACAGATAGACTTTCTTGGAACTTAAAGATGCTCTGGGAAGCAAATGCAGAACTGTATGGAGTATAGCTGGCTCTGGGAGAATCTTGCTCCATTGTGTGCCTGCAGTAGGACACTATTTCCATGGCTCGGGTATATCTGGTTCCATGGCAGTCACAGCTTCACTGTGTCACATTTTTCCTTTCTGCTATAATGTATCCTTAAGACATTGAAATATTCACCACTAAGACAACATAGACATCTCAGTTTAATATAAATCATGGTAAATTCCAGGATCGTTTTGTAGATAAATCAAACCCCTCTGAGAAGTGTGTGTGCATAACAACTACTCAATGCTCTTTGAAAGGTATGATATGGGTGTCTTTTATTGTTGTTTTGATAGGGTTGGGGCTGCTCATGCCTTTATTTTCCTTTACTTTTCCCATCTTCCTTAAGTAGCTGAATCCTATATTCTGTAAAATTTAGGCATATGTCTTCAATGAACACTGACCTGCCTGCATATCAGACATCCAAGTCAGTGGCAGCTGGGAGAACATCAATGAGTGGTACCCTGTGCTATTATAATTTCAAAACTAGAGTGGAGAGGGTGCTTATATCCACAGTCTGTTTACAAGTGGAATGTATCACATTTTTTAATCTTGTCCTTTCTACTGAAAGGGTTTTTTTTACTATTTTTCTATTTCAGAGATGAAGTCTCTGGCAAAGAGTAGTATGAAATTTTAACCAATTCATTTTGAAAAATCATAGGTCTCTAATTGTCTCTTTAGTTCTTAATTACTTTAAATTCTTTATTTAACTCAACCCATAGAGTCTTTTGTTGAAATAATAAAATGTCATGTGCAGTTTCTTTCTCACATGGGATAACAGAAAAACTAGAGCATACTATGCCAGGAGAAGGTGGTGTTTTGACATGCTGCCATCACATGTCCATGGCTGTCAAAATTTTTGGTGCAGTATGTGTTTATCACACTATGTCTGTGTATTGATGTGCTCTTAGGTAACATTCGTGTGTAAATGGGGGGAAAGTGCTGCATGGACTATTTCTATAGGGATCTAGTAATTAACCATTTGTCTTATACTCAGCATTGAGGCTCTCATCCTGGGAACCAATTGCAGACCTCAGATGTTGTGATTTGGATATTTTCTTTCAGGTACGCAGTGTTCATCAGCAGTGATCTTAACACACTCAGCAGCTTAGTCAGAAATGAACCTAAGAAAAGACTAAATCAAAAACACAGCCCTTCCAGTGATCTTAGCTGTAGCAGAAGAAAGTCATGTCTCCCATTTAATGTGTCTTGTGCCTCCAATTAAAGCAGATGTATAAACAGTTTACGTGACCTTGCTGATATAGTGGCAAGAGTAACTGCGGGAGAGGAAAGAATTAAAAGAACCAAGGACAATCTAAACTGCTTTTCAGCAGACAGTGCTGACAGCAACACAATAAAAACATTCCCTCCTAGAAAAAAATCTATGATCTTGAAAATCATCACAGAAGATCTAATCTTGACTCCTTTTGGTATGCCTGCAATTGGGAGACTGCTGATGCACTGGGCTTTCAGGGCAGAACTCTTTACTCTGCAACCTGATTATTTGCCCTGTGCCTGAAAATTCCATAGAAAAAAAAAAAAACCAACAGACTTTATAGGAGTTCGTATTTTCCACTGTGTTTTCAAATGAAAGGACAAAAAATTTTCACATTGGTACTTTTATTTTCTGTCAAAATTGGTAAACTAATTTTGTTCTTCCCAACCCCTGAAAAAATTCAGCTTAGTTAGAGGACAGGTGTAAATATGCTGGGATGAAAAAAAAATGAACTCCACTAATTAGAAAATCCAAATAATGTCCTTTGTTTTCATAGTGGTTTTGATGGACTGGTTTTGAGGAACTACAGGATAGTTTACATTTGGTATTGCTAAAGATGAAGATGTTAATCTCATTTTTTCAGGTAAATTGAACCAAGGAGCTTTATTTTAAATTATTTTAAATTAAGTACTGTGTAAGAACTTGGTGTTTATGCTCAAAAATACTGCATATCTGTCCTCAAGATTAAACTGCTTATATTTAAGGAAATATTGTCTTAAATTATAGCATTTCGGAGTGGGATTCTTCCATATCAAATTCAGGATTTCAGTGTCTGTATTCTGAGAGTTACAGTATTCTGTAGGGTGTTTTAACTTGGATGTGAAGGAGACAGGCTCATCAATAGGGAAATGGTTATTGCAGTATGAGTAAGTAAATAATGAGAAAAGAAAGATAAGAAAGCTCCTTCTGACATCTCCCCTGGCCATAATCACCTTGTCCTGATATTCTATTTGCTCTTTATTCCTCCCACTTCATACCTTCAGCAATTCACGAGGAAATTTTAGAAAGATAATCTTCAGGCTGACAGAGAAAGTATGACCACCTTTATGAGATTTATAGAGTTTGTGTGGTTTTCTCTCCTTTAGCAAAAAGGAAAAAAAGGAAAAAAAATATTTTTTGTAATGGTTAACACAGAATAAATTTTAAAAATCTGCCCAACCTCTGTCTGATTCCCTTTTTACCCTCATTATAAAAGATGTCCCTATATTAAGTCCTATCATCTGACTGTAAAAGACCTAATTTTATCCCCCTTGGCACCCACTGACAGGCATCTTTGTATAATAGAGGAACAGGAATAATTGGCAGTCCTTTGATGATACTTGATTTTTCCTAATGGAATAGTTGTAGAATTCTTCAAGATGTCATTAATAATTGTCAGTATGGGAACTGTTACTACCTGAAAAGCCCAGGAGCATTCAAAGATGTAATGGCAGCATGGGCAGCCCTTCTAGCATGTTTTTCTTGTGCCAGGAACACTGCTGAATTAGCTGGAAAGGCATAGGGACTTTTTTTTTTTAGCATAAGCAATTGTTGTAACAAAATCTCAAACTGTGAAAAATTGCCATTGCAGATAATCAAAGGATCTTACAGCAGTAAGAACTGAAGGATTTAACTTAGGAGCAATTTAGGGTTTCAATCTGACTACACAAGATGACCTTGTAGTTTTGCAGAGGTTGCCTTTATTATCAAAATTGGCTGCTACATTACAAAAATGAAGAAATAAGTTTGTGAGGAGGTTATCTCAGAAACAAGAAATTTATTTAATTATACAATTCAAGACTAATCAGAGAAGATATTTAATATATATCCAAATCCAATTGGTCTGTATGTAGTCAGTGACCTAGGGTTGAGACTCACCCTCTGAGGACACCAAGTTTTATTCTCAATCAAGCAAGAAGCATTTTTGCTAAGTAAACTTTATTCAGCTTTAATTAAAAACAAGAGTAATCTACATGACACTTTTGAAATCCATGTTCAGATGGTGATATAAGAGTATGAACACTAAAGTTGAACACTACATTTTACTTATGAAATGTGGAATAGTAAAACTGGTTTAGAAAGCAATTTGTGAGTGTGGGTGGTAATATTTACTACTTTCAGGCAGTATAAATGCTCTGCAAAAAAAAGTCACCTATGATCTTGAAGTGACATTAAGTGACATTTTGAGTCATGAAAAGACAAATTATTTGAGACTATTAGACTAAAAGATCCTTGTGACTGACTGAATCTTGGTATAGTTTGATGGTGTTGCCATGTAGAAATATTTCATTTTTTATTTTGTCCACTTTAAATAGATAGTGATACTTCTGCTATCTGTCAAAGGAATGGAGCTTTATAGATGTGAGCAAACAAAATGAGGCACTTTTGACAGACGGTTGTCACAGATGTTTTCAGGAATCTTAATTATAATATCAATTTTAAATATTTAGTGCTGTAGATTGCATGATGATATTAATTGGTGCAGAGGGGTGGAGTGGAAGGAAATACTTGCAAACAGTGAGGTGCCTCCTGATGTGCAAGTGCCTCTGTACACAGACACAGTGTGTGCTTAGCCTGCAGATATCTGAGAAAGTTGTCTTTGCTATTGGCTACTGGTCCTGAAATTTCACATCTTCAGAGATGAAGTTTACTTAGCTGACACTTAACAGCACAGTCTTTATTTTTGGAGACCACTGTTAAGGCCAAAAGCTGTGGTGAGGAAGAAGAATAATGGAGTTGTCAGCTCTATGAACTTCACTAGCTGAGTGCTTTGTACCAATGCAAACAAAATGAAATTATGTGTTCTGTTTTTTTAGAATAGAAAACCCAAATGATAGTGTCAAAAACAACTTTCCCAAAGGATCTTATTGGAGGCAAAAAAAAACCCCCAAAACAACCACCAACTAAACACCTGTAAGCATGAGTGCTGTTGAAAGAAGGTGCCACAGGTATTTCCATGACAGATTTCCTTCAGGAATCTCAGTATCTCAGAAGCAATGGTAGTTGGATGGAATGCCCATCCTATGTGTAGCCTGTTATGAGAAAAAAGGGTAGAACAATATGAGGAGGAGTATGATGAGTAGTTACCCTGAGAGAATGAGTGACATTGTTTCAGCATCAGAATATATGTTGAAAATTTTTGAAATAGTAAAACACGGGGAGATATTTTTTCTTATTGCCTAATCAATCTAATATATGATACAGCAGCTTGAGATTTTAAAATGAAAAACATTATTCAGACAAAGGTATTTTTGCAGTAACCATCCATCTTCAGCTCTGCCATGTATGTGTAATGTAGCGTTTGAGAGATGACTTAAGACTGTAAGCGGTGAATAGTGTCATCAGAGAGTGCAAAACTGGAGAAACTGAAAGCTGTGTCTGTTACAGGTAAGTCAATATACGTTTAAACAGCATTGCCATCACTGCCTGAAGCCAATATGAAAGTATTACTAGGGTCTGGGTACGATAAGTGATGTTTTTCAGCATTGAGCTCAAGAAGCTGACATATGAATAGAGATGAAAGGAGGAAAAAGGAAATTCTGCTGTTCATCAAAAACTGGAGAGCACATAAAACTGTCAGCTATAGGAAGAACAAAATTGGCTATTGCCTTCCTTTTCAGTTGTTGCTGCCTAAAGCCAGCAGAGTAAATATTACCCGCTGTCCATGAAAACACTAGTGGAATTGTCATATTTACCACAACTAAATTTGGTATCTGGGATTGGGCTGTTTTCAGCTGGCATGTTAAAATTCCTGACTAGTACAGAATCATTCCTCCAGGTCTGCATCGCTGACCATTTTGAAGGTCTCTTCATAGTGCGATCTCTCAGTTACTCCTCTTAGAAGGTCAAAAATATATAAGAGAATATTCTCTGCAACCTGTCTTATCTCATTATTTCAACTGAGTCTAGAGGTGTTTAAGACTTACAGAATGTAAAAAAAGGTAATGAATTTTAGTGAATAGAATGCATTGATGTGATATTTTGCCTCTGGCTGGATTCCAGGTACCTTCCAAAGCCACCCTGTCACTTCCCTCCTCAGCTGGATTGGAAAGATAAAAGACATTGTGGTCGAGTTAAAGACAGGGAAGTCACTCATGGAGTACCATTGCAGGCAAACAGACTTGGCTTGGGGAAATTAATTACATTTATTTCCAATCAAATAAGACTAGGATGCTGAGAAATAAACACAAACCTAGAACACCTTCTTCCCACTTCTTCCTTCTTTCTGGATTCAGCTGAACTCACAATTCTTCCCTACCTACTTGGGGATTATTTTACCCATCTTAAATACATCACCCCAGAGTCAATACTTCTGTTGCTAAGGTTGTTGCTCAGCCTTGCCCAGCAACGGGTCTGTCTTGCAGTTGGCTGGCACTGGTTTTGTCAGACATGGGCAAAGTTTCTCTCCTTTTCTCACAAAAGAGAAGCCTTCCCCACTTCAAAACCTTGCCACACAAATATAATACAATTGGTTAAAGTCAGTGCAGTCATGCAAATGAATTCAAACTTCCTCAATATGACTGGACAAAACTGATGATCAAGAGCCACAATCCTCAAATAAGTGCTGAAGCTGATTCCTGCTTGATGGAAAACCAAAAGAACATAGAGAAGAACTTTGTTATTTAATGAACCATCTCTTTTAAACAGATTTCCCCAAGAGGAGCTGAAAACTGTTCAGCCATTCTGTTCAGCTATGCAATGTGTGGCACATGAGACCAAGACTGGTTATTTCAGTCCAGTTGCTGATGAGCAGTTGCCTGCATGATGAAAAAACACCCCTGATGTTCAGGGGTGTTGCATGCAATCTTAAGACACTTACCCGGAACTGTATGATCTGCTCTGTATGGTTGTTCTTGCTGCTTAGAATGGTGAGGAAATAAAGGACCAGCTGAGATGGTATCAAGGAAAGTTCTTCTGCCACTTCAGAAGTAAAACTGCTTCTGTGAAGAAATACAATTTCAGTTGGTGAGTGTAGGAGTTCAGTTCGTATAGTCTGAAGGTTTGCTTTTGAGTTTATCCATGAATCTCTGAGAACTTCAAATAAGTACCGTACAAATTCCCTCTTGTGTGTATAACTCTAGTGGGTTTTAGAACATTATTGTTGCTAAAAAGCTTGCTACTATGTTAAACTCATAAATCAGAAAAGGGGGAAAAATACTGAGCCTTTCCCTGAACTTATAATGCTGAATGTCTCATTAGGGGCAATACAAAAGTCTTTGCAAGACCTGCAGCATGGCAATTCACTGCCCTAGTAATCAAAAGTATAATCCCATTGATTTTACAGTGCTTGTCCCAGGCATTTCAGAGAAGCATGTGTGTTAAAATTAACACGAGCCTTAAACTTTAAAGAGAGCCAGGATTTGACATTCATTAAAAAAGAGTTAGGACTTGAGCACTGAGTTTCAGCATTAGATTGTGCTCCAAGAGATTATGAACACAGTGGTTAGGCATTTTCATATGATTAAAGGTTTATATTGCTAGGGATTAATTGCTTTCTGTTAGACTCTACCAACAAAAGACCTTGCTTGGGACCACAACTTGAAACTAAATGCCTGATTTCATGTGTCTCTTTACACACAGAAGAAAAGAGAGATGTCTCAGTAAAGGAACCTGTACTGCAGATCTGCTATCCTATAAAAGAGACAGCAATGTGTAGCAACTATAAAAAGCTCTGAACTTTGATATCTGACTCTGACATTATAAACTCTTATTCACTCTATTGCTTGTGCACAGTGCCAGTCACATTTGAGATCTCTTTCCTGCTGATGTGAGGTAATTTTTTCTAGTTGTTCCTTTGGAGTTTTTTCTTATTTTTCAATCACCAAAATGACAAGTGACTTAGTGTTTAGTTCAGTGTTATCTACCATAGGTAAACATTACTTGATTGATTCAGTCATTAACAAGGAAAAACTAGAAAGAGAAAAAAGGTGCTAAGGAAACCAAACACAAGGAACTCCCCCTCAAAGCTGTATGATAGAGACTGTGTTTTGATTGAATTTTGCTCTCTGCTGTTACTTCTGTGAAGCTCTTAGATCTACTTGAAAAATCTCATGCAGCTGAGCTTGCTTTTAGCTGACAAGACTAACACATTGTGACATACAAGCAAGGTTTCTTGCGCTTAGAAATTGCTGTTTTGTTTGAAGGAAGCTCAGGGCTTTCACGTTTCAGCCTCAATTGTGAATACATTTATATATATAAAATATATTCCTCTATGGCAGCAACAAGCATGAAGTTTGGCAGCAGAAGATATGTAGTCAGAGAGTCTGCTAATTGCACAATTTTTCCTGTAAGTCTAATACACCTTTTCAATCTTGTTAACAGCACTACTTTGCTAAACTGGAATTTGATAGGGTTTTTTTAAGGGACCTTGGTTTCATACAGAATTAATTCCCTTGCTCTGATGCCTGGAAAGGCTGACCTGGAACAGAGACTAGACAGGGCAAAAGGAATAAAATAGGTATTTCTTGAAAGGCCTTAAAAGGATACACCTTGGGCAGTACAGGAACCTGGCCAGGGCTACACCCACGTAGAATCCAAGATGGATCCTGGTCACGAGTTACCACACTTTTATAAGTTTTGGTTCATCTACATATTGGGTTCAATTATCCAATTACAGCTCCAGCTCATGAACTCTCTGGCTTGCCCCCTTCTCTTCACTGTTGCTTATGCTTTTTGGGTAGGGGTTGTCCTTGATTCCCCAGCTGCGAAGGGATGGTTTTGTCTGACTGCCCTGTGGAGAGAACTTGCCAACACCTAATGTGAAGTTTCAGAGTTGCACACTAGCAGCAGAGAATCTGAAAAACATAAAAGCTAAAACACAAGGCAACACCTCCATAGTAATAATAATCATATGACTGAGATCATACTCTGATGGTCTATTTATCTTTTCTTCAATTTATTTTAACATTACTACTGAGCTTGATTAAAATAACTAGCCTATCTGACTGCTCTAGTGTTGCAGTCTGGGAGAATAAGAGAAAACAAGAAATGAATACATGAGTAAGATACATGTTATAAACTAGCCCTACCGCATATTAAGAGTTAAAATGAGCATTTTGTTGTCTATATTTAAAAGGTTTGTTTGCTGGTTTGGTCCCTGCAATTACTGTGTTGCAGGTACCACTGGCATGGAACTTAACACCTGAAGACCGCACAGAAATAGCTCTTTTTTCTGTCATTGGAAAAGATAGAAAAATTGCTTTGGTTCTGTGCAATTATTTCTGTGTTTTGCCTTGTAGTAACTGCCCTTCAGTCTCTGACAATTGTGTGGCCTATCCTCAAAAGCTGGGCAGAGGAAAATTTTTTTTTTGGCAAGAACTGAGGGAAAACATCCTTTTGGTTCCCAGTGTGTTTAAGGATGATAGCAGAGAGATCATATCAACTCTATAATCTGTGCTCTCACCTAATCAGACAGTTTTGAAAAGAGGGCTCAACACAAAGGAAGCAGAGCTTATAACTTCCCTTGGATTTTCAAACTGGAAATGTACTTTTTATTTTTGTCATCTTTGGTTCCATATAATCAACAGCATCTGCCTGGGCTCCCTCTAAGCCAAACAATTGCTCCTCAGAGCTACAGAACATTGTCATATCATGCTGAAAATGTGAAGTTTCCTTGTTAGTTAGAGTAGAAACCCCGATTTAAACCAACTCATTTGTGAGATACTACTGAAACCTGGTTTCCGAGGCACTGTTGACAGAATGAAAACTCATGGGCAAACTTTAAATTAAAGATGAAATTCTAAATCTAAGCTTACCTTTGGAGGAAACTGCATGTTATGTAAATAGCATCAAGATTAACCTGATCCATATGCCCAAAGAAACCCAAAAAATCTTCCTTTATCTGTATTGGCATACATTTTACCATGTTATCTGTTCTGTCTATAAAATCTGATCCTAAGTAAATAGACATTTGCATATCCATCTGAATTGGAGTTCGCCTGAACACCAAAAGGTAGTATTTTAAAAGTTCATCATATTTTGCCTTTCACCAAGGAAGACTATTCTTAGTATAGCCAGGACACTTGCCAAATGCAATACCCAAGGAAAATGAAAAAATGTTTCTTAGGTGCCTTTTGTTTGCCTATTATTTGGTTTGGGTTTGGTTTGACTAAATATAAGTTGTAGGATTGAAATATGTGATATTTATGGTCACAGCAACAGCTTCTCATAAAGCACTTGGTAGTTCATCTACATATTTTTCTTTTGAAGAAAAGTGTCCTTTTCCAAACCTAATGCCCTTTGCCATGAACACTTAATACATTAACATTTGCTAATAGCTTAGTTGGTATTTCAGTCCAGTGTTTAGATACTCTGATATAACCTCTTTGGTTCCTCCAGCCTTCTGTGGTTTTTTTCACACTTCTCAGCCTGAATCAATGGGAAAGTCATCTCAACCTCTATGGTTCTGTAGCAGCACCTAAGTTACTACCATAAGTGCTTAACACTGTATTCCCAAAATTTGCTGTTAAGCATTTGATAAGTGCAAGCATTAGACAAAACCACTTTTTAAAAATGTTTAAGCAAACTCTTTTTTTTTATTGAGATACTTCAGTAGAAATCCCCTCCTTGGACTTACTTTATTACCACCTATGGAAACCATATGGTTTTTAGTTTTTAGTTGGCAAGACATGCTGCATTAATGACAAACTGCACTAAGACATTCACATTGACTTTGGACTGTCCCTGAGTTATCAGGCTTCTTGTCTAAGGAAAACAAACATTTTCTGTTGGGGGTTAGGTGTCCTCCCTCTTGTTCCTTACCTATAGAATTTTCCCACTGGTTGTGGGGAAACCTGACTGCTGGGTGCTTGGGAAGACAAAGTTTGATGGGGCCCAGGGGCAAGGGAGCAGGTAGAGGGAGATTGGGGGGACTGCAAAACGATCCTCTCACTCCTTGGCTGGAGAGGAGGACGCACTTGGAACTGTTGTGGCTTGGAAAAACGAGTTTACCACAGCCCAGATGGAGCTGCTTCTTCAGCTGCTGTTTCTCCTTCTTCTGTGGGTCCCTCCGCACCCCCTGCCCTGCTGGGCCGTCCTGCAGTGCAGAGCTGCTGGCACATCTGGTCCATCCACTGCCCCAGGATTCCCGCTCCTGCCCTTCCAGCTCGGGGATTTTCCTCGGAGTCCTGCAGGGGCACCTGTGATTGGCTTCCCACAGGGGGTTTGTGAAGCAAGGCCTCCCCTCTGTCCTTTCCCGTCTCTGCCACGGGGTCCCTGATTCTGTTTTGTTGTTAATGCCATAATTATTATTGTTTTGTTTACCTTGTTATATATACCAGTAAAGAACTGTTATTCCTATCCCCATATCTATGCCTGAGAGACGCTTAATTTAAAAATTATAATAATTTGGAGGGAGGGGTTTTCCAAGGGAGGCTCCTGCCCTCCCTAGCAGATACCTGCCTTTTAACCCAAGACAATTTCTTAAAAGGATTTGAAAACTTATTTCAAAACAACATTACAGCACAATTTTGTGACCAAAACCACATTCATCTCATTAAGTTAATAAATCTCTAAGCTGACATGCTCTTTTCTAGATTCAATTTTGTTTGTTAGAACCAATTTTTCTCTAAATATTTTAAGAAAAGATGGCCGGTGTTCATATTGTGAACATCTCCCTGGGGAAAAAAAAATAAAATCTGTGTTACTTAAGCATTACTTCCCTGCAGTAGAAGCAAATAAACCCAGTCAGAACTAAATGTCTGTAGCAGAAAAAAAATCTCGCTCAGAGACCTAAAAGTCTACACATCAGAAAGCACAGGGAGCTCTGTG
The DNA here is from genome assembly GCA_013400315.1 of Bombycilla garrulus. Taxonomy (NCBI): domain Eukaryota; kingdom Metazoa; phylum Chordata; class Aves; order Passeriformes; family Bombycillidae; genus Bombycilla; species Bombycilla garrulus. Next base: position 299,279 of record VXBU01000096.1, on the reverse strand, counting down.
TTCCTTAGCTGACCGTATTGCTCTGACACAGCCAAGTTCTCTGACAGTCCAGATCTGTATCACTTTACTTGCCTGCAGAAACCAAGCTGCAACACATATTGAGTTTCCTAGTCTAGCCACAGGAAAAAATTGTCAGCTTCCATGTTTGTGTGTAAATTAATGGAGGTATTCAAATTGTCAGACACTGGACACCTTAGGAAGCAATTTTCCTGTAGATCAGAGCAAGTTTTCTTGTTTCTTTGGGTACTGGAATTTTTAAATATATTTTTCAGATAGCCAAAGGGATCATTCTTGTGAGCTGACACAGAAGAGTTGCATCTGCTTGAGAATCAAAACCATGAGCTGGAAGGCTCGGGCGTGCCCTGATATTGTTGATTTTTCTGAAGGCTCTGAAAAGCCCTGATCAATGCTAGACAATAGGCGTCAAAAACTTTTTCTGCCCCCATTAACTGCTACTGAAATTACAAAAAGACAAGTAAAAGCCAGCTCCTGCCTTTGACATACAAGAAGCTGTCAACCTCCTGAAGTTGTCTGTGTTCTGAGGGTGTACCTGGGCAGCCTCAGGGGGTGGTTGCTTGAGGCTGGCAGTGCTTGCCAGAAGGATGAGCTACATGCTGCAGTCTGCAGAAAAGCTGTGGTAAAGAAAGACACTGCGGGTATTAACAGGCTGCTGAAGATGTAATGCAGAGCCTCACAAGGTAGCGTTTTGTATCTGAATGTTTGTAGTCTTTCTGTTGCAAGTTTCACATGGAAAACTTTCTGCAGATGTTATTTTGCTGTTTTAGGGTGCACGAGATGGGAATGTCTTTCCCACGTTGATCATATGGTCTAGTGGTCTGAATCTAGTGACCTTCTCCTCCATTTCCTAAAAACTCACAGTGGTGACTGGGATTGAAAAAGACTGGAAAATAGGCATTCATCTCCTGACTGTTTTTCTTCCAGTGCAGGCTGCCCATCTTGTTAAACAGACAGTAGTAGAGTGTTATTGATCAAGAATAACATATTCTTGCCCTAGATGCAGGACAGGAAATACATTATCTGGAGAAAGAACAATTTACAATAGCTCATGGTATCTTTGTGGGATGCCAAAAAGAGGGGGCTGGTCTCATTCCTTCAAGAGTGAAATATTTCTCATTTATTGACTGATTCTTCATTAAGCTGTTATAAAAAAAAATAACTTGGAAATAGTTTTTTAGTTTTTCCTTTTCTCTTTAAGTTAAGGATTCTTTTAAATAGGCTTAGCCTTATTTAAGGATCTGAAAGCTGTAAAGGAATAACACTTTTCAAGTATACCTGTGTACTAGAGGATGGACAAATATTAAGGAATCAGTTTAGAAGTGATGCACACAGGAAATCCACCTGAGATCTACTGTGTATTCCAACATGTAAAAATGAGCCTAGAAAAAGTGGTTCATTCTTTTAACACACTGTGTAACTGGCCAAGTTGTATTTTATTGGTATTCTAGGAAAATGCTGTGATAATTCCGCAGTACTAACCTGCTGAAGTTAAATTGACTCCTAAGATTTAGCTGGATGAGTGAAACATGAACATTAAAGTTAAGCAAATGCCTGTGCAAAGAGTGACCTAATTATGCTGGATGCTGTTCTTGTCTTAGTGCAAACTGTTTTCAGCTTTTCAGTCTAAACAGTGAAAAGGATGAGTTGTCTTTGATCAGCCTAGTGTTTGTATACATAGGCAAATCTAGATCATGTGCAGTTAAGCATGCAACTGCTTTCCCAAATCCAAACTTTAGTGCAAAAACATTACCTACTTGAGAACCCTAGAAAAACCTTGAGAGGTCAATAGCAGATCCTGGAAGTGCAGGGTTACAGAGTCATCCTTTAAAAAGCATTGATAAATTGCATTGTATTGTTTGCAGCATTACCAAAACCTTTAAAACACCCTTATTAATCTTTCATTATCTTCATTTACTCTTTTTTTTCAAAAACTGAGTCAATTCTTAAAACTCAAAATTTTTTATTTAATCTGCAAAAGTCTGTCTTGGGGTTTTCTCTGTTTGGTTTTATTTTAATCTAGGATTACAATCACTGCTAGAATAAAAACAGATTGTTTTCTGTTTCATTTTCAGTTATGTAGTGTTCCTTTCCTGATCAGGAAGGTAAAAGAATTAATCCTTGAGAGATCTTTTTCTGTCTTTTTTTCCACTGAAGGTGTTGTGAGTGCCTGGTTTGTGGGTTTTTTTTGATTTTTTTTTTGTTTGTTTGGTT
>VXBU01000096.1:230411-296980 GCA_013400315.1 Bombycilla garrulus | reverse complement strand
TTTTTTTCTGGTTTTTTTGTTTTTTTTTTTTTTTTTTCCTTTTTTTAGTCTGTCTAGCCTTTTGTCTTTCCTGTAGCTGTGCTGAGTTGTTTTTTGGTCCCTAAAGGGCAAAGAATTCTCTTCTTGAGATGAAATTCAACAGTTTAGTTTAGCGTGTGGTATTCTCCCTTAGAAGAGAAAGTTTCTAAAAGCTAAACCTATATAGAGAACTTTGACTGCTCAGTGTGACCACAGACTTCATCACACATGCCATGATTCCAGGAAGAATGAAATGGAAGGCAGGTCCCTAATGTGATAGTTTTTAATTATTCACAATGCTGAGTGTTTTTTAATGGGACTTATGTACCTCTGCTCCAGATCATTTCTCCATCTCTTGCCTTCAAAACTCAACAAATACTGGGGTTATAGCATAGATCAGCACTAATACTCCTTCTTCCAGCTCTTAAACTTTGATGATACTTAATTGGAAGATGTGATGGATATCCAGACTTGACACCTTTTACTTTCTTTTCTCTTTCTCTCTCTCTTTTTTTTTTTTTTAATGGACAGTTTTGTTGCCCAGTTGGGAATCTATGATCCTTCTACATGTCTCTGCAATGCTAACAAGCTTGAAAAGTAAAGTAATACTTAATCATCCAGTAATGATATACAACTTGGAAAATTAAGACTACAACTGTTGTATATTTTATTTTGGGTTCAGCTGAATAGACAACTTCATCCAAAGTGTCAGCCTTCATTTGTAAAGGGTTTTCCTCTGCTTTCCAGGGCTTTATACATAAAAAGAGCTTTTCTCTCATTTCTCAAATGCATATGTATCCCTCTCATATACATTTTTTTAAATTTTTTTTGTTTTGTTTGTTCATTTGTTTGTTTTTGTGCTCAAAGCCCTATAAGGAGAGGAGCAAGTATAAATGAGGAAACTGAGGAACAGAGAGACCAGTAATCTCTAGCAGGGATGTACACAGCTACAGGGGGACCTAAGTTTGTAGAGTCCCATGAAAGTGATCACAGTAGTGAACCATTCTGGGAATTCTTCTTAAGAAGGGAACTCCAGGTTAGCTAGTTTATTCTATGGTTGCACTAGATTCAACAGATTTCTTGAAGCATTATTTACATGTGAATGCTACATAGCACCTTGGCTAACTGGAAATGATATCTGAGGACTTGATATGGTATGTTCTGCCAGTATGGCACAAACATGAATTTAGGCAAATACCTATGGAGAAAACATATTTTAAAAAAAAGAAAACAGGAAAGAAAAAAAAGGAAAGTGATTTTGATGTGTCTTCCCATGTGGAAATTAGCCTGTTCTCCACGCTGCTGTACAGTGTAATTGTTTGCTTAGTATTGCATGACATAGAATGCTGTTTCTTTTCCCTAACTTACTGATAGTTGAGGAGGGCAATTACAGTAATATATTTACATTTTAGGGAACAAAACCAGTATGTCAAACACAAATATTTCACCTGATTGGTAATGTTCCAAACAGTAAGATTTGCAGAACAGTCTCGACAAGAAGTCTGTGTGGCTAATGTGAGATGAGTTTTATGGATCTGTAAAAATAAATAAATCTCAACAGAGAAAAACATATTAATAATTAAAAACAAATACTAGAACATAACTCAGGAGGTGTCACCATATGCAGCTAGTGTGACTCATGCAATAAGCACCCCTTATTTATAGCTGGCTCTGGTGTTGTTCAGGAATGTCTGCTGTTTTGAGCGTGTCCTCACTTTTGTTTATCCCAGCATGGCTACATCTAACTAATTCCAGCAACAGGAAATACTCCTCATTTCTTTCAACAAAACCAGCACAAGTTTGAATTTCCCTTCATAAAAGGTAATAATCAAATAATATAAATATGGATCTGGGAAGAGAATGGATAGAACCCAGAGCAAGCAAGCTTATCTTTACAGCCAAACTGCAGACACTGGGCTGCTCAACAGCCTGTTATTTTCTACAGGAACATTTACAGAGCAGAGCAGCACAGCAGAGCTGAAAGGCAGGTGACTTATTCTCTTTCAGGACCATTATTTGGATAAGGAAATTTTCTCCTTGTGCAAATGATAATTTTCTACATGTTAATTGAGCACTGTTATAAAGGAGAAGAATCTGGGTGCAGTACAGAATTGTTATTTTGACTAGGTGTAAGCCTATAATTTTTCAGCTGTGGCTGCACAGTACTTTCAAATGCACCCTTAAATGCCTTGTGGGGCAATGCAAGCCTGTAGTCTAAAATCATAGTTCATATTTTGGTAAAATTGGGCTATTATAAAGCAAAAAGAGTAATTGAATGAACAACACCCCATTAAATTCAAGTGGTTGTGTCAGTATTCTAATTATTGTGGGGAAAACAGATTAACTTAGTCTCATACTCTGGACACGTATTTATGCAAATCTCAAGAAAAGGAGAAAGGAATCCTTTCTCTATGATGAACTCATCAGTGCACGGAAGCTCGCAGTGGTGGATTAGTCTGGAAAAATTAGGAGTCAGACTTGGCTATATTCTTTAATGGAAATATAATCAGCAATACATCTTGATGAAATGTGCACTGCCATCACATAATACCCACTTGGAGGTGAGGTAAGGGCTGGAGGCAGTAGTCCAAAACCATTAACATCCCCCAGGGTGAATATAATAGGATGATAAATGCTCACTGGGAAAGGATTCATTTCAGTTTTCAAATGATTTTCAAAGTAGAGCAGAAAGTCAGTAATTTTATATCAATTTAGTCAGCCCATACTTTAATTCAGTAATGAAAGACTTTATGTCAATCCAACCTCAGTGTATTTGTAATGCCTGAGTTAGGTGTTGGCATTATTTTTGTTAGCTCCGTTTCACAAAGGAGAGTGCCAGGGTAGAAATCCTTCTAGTGTGCCTCATCTTGATTCATTCTTCTACAACACAGCATCAATCGTCTGAGTTTCTTTAATGGAACAGAATAGAAAGGCTCAGTCCTTGAAAACATATTTGGGTCAATGGACTTGCCCTGACAGCATCCTTTCTTTTTATTTCTGCCAGGAGGGATAGGGGCTGGGATGGATCAGAAACAAATGTTCATCCTAGTTATTTTAAAAACCTTTAGAGAAGGAAAAAAAAAATGGCATGGCTACTTCGGTTTTTATATGAGGAGCCAGTGCTTTAGCAACTTAGTTTTCAATGAGAAGAAAATAATCATGCAAGCTGTTTGGAGGCAGTATAGATGTTGGGGAATCTTAGTGCTTCAATTTATCTCCTCTCACTACAGCAATAGTCACCTTGTGGGTGACAGCAGAACAAACACTTGATTTTAATTGGACCTTTAAAGTGTCATTAACTCCCAAAGGATTAAGTTTTCTAGAATACAGAGTATAGGTCATAACACAGAAAACAATATAATTGTGTCATTCGATTTTAAACCTTCATACTTTTTAAATCATCCTCCCCATTTTAAAGCAGAGAAAACACTGCTTCTGAATGGATATAAGAAAATGTTATTGCTTTGTCTGAAGTATTGGGCTTTGAGAGAGATATTAAAAAGAAAATTACCTTCTCATGAGCTGTCGTTCTAATAAATCAGAGTCTGGTATCTACACTACTTGAAACTGAAAGAATGAGGCATTTTTTGACCTCTGCTTTGTAAAATGTGCTGCTGCAAATGGATCCAAATTGACAAATATGTATGTGTATACAATTATTCACTTAGATTTCACCTTTCTGTCAATGCCATATTTATCGAGGAGTTTAGTTCTGCTGGGCAAGTGCATCATGGACTCAACACAACTGAATCCTTGTAGTAGCATATATACCTAGCACACCGTTAGTAAAGTAGCACCAAACACAAATCTGGGAGTTCTTACCTTTGACTTGGAACAAAATAGAGAAGCTGCTTGAAGTAAGGTGTGCAGGAAGAATGACACTTGTACTAGTTCCTCTTTAGTTTTCTGCCACACTGAAGACAGTCAATAATATTGCTGGTTCATAATATTTGTATCTTACTACTACCTAAAGTAGTGTCCTCTTATCAAAACTTAGGCACAACCATTCCCACAAGCTCAAATTCTCTCTTAATGGAGTTCTTGTGCATCTGGAAAATAGTCAGCTTGTATCAGAGGTTTAGGAATGCTTTAGCATTTGGCTAGGTACAGTATGAACTAGAATTCTAAGAGAAATAGTAATGAAATCTTTTTGTATTCAGAGCGGGCATCAATGTTGACTCCTAATGTCTGTCATTACAGTATTGGAGAGAACTGCTAATAATGATAGAATGGAAGAAAACAAGTGGGTTGAATATAGTAGCTTCCTATATGGCTACTTAAGGGGTTTTTTGTATTTGGATACTTGGTGGATAAATGAGGCTCCTTCTTAACATTGTATGTATGTGTTGCTCATGTAGATAAATGTTTTGCAGACTGTTAGGGAGTGGATAACACTGCATGGTCTGGAAAAGTTCAGTGAGCTGCAGGCAATGTGCCAGGCAGACACGAAAACATTAGTGTCTCAGGCATGGAGAAAAAAGGAAGTCTTGCTGGTAGTAAAATCCACAAAGTCAAACATTACCTGAAAGGCCACTAGGCTGAACCCTAGCCAACTTCACTTCACCTAAAATCTACAAATACCTGGGTTGGCTCTAGAGTCTGAGAGCTGAGCCCAAGGATGAATAATCTGAGTGATAAGTCCAGGTGTGCCACGTATTTCTTTCAGTTGCTTTGTGATTGTGCCTCTTTCTGCTGACATTGCTTGGAAGGGTGGTTTTGCTTTTTAAACTTTTGTACATACCCCTTGAGCTTCCAGAGATCTGAGGAAAAATGCTTGCAGAATAAAATGTATTATTCTTCTTCCATGAGGAATGAGTTCTCTTTGTTAGATATGTCTCTGCTAAAGCCTTTTCAGGAGAAGCCTATGGGTGAGATTCAGGATTGTAGTTGGATCCATTTCAAAGGATATGCTTAGGCCCTGAAACCTGCTATATGGCATTCTTTAGTATTGCCACACCAGTTTCCCAACAACTGACCTAAATACTTGTCTGTGATATGTCAGAGGTGCCTGATGACTGCCACTGCTAAATTACTCAAGGCAGGTACCTACAATGACCATTCTTCCTGTTCAGTGATACAGGGAATGTGTTATCCCTGGCCAAGAAAAATATCAGACTTGTGGGAGAAGCAGAATCAATTGGCTACAGGTAACCTGTTTTTCATTGAAGAACCTGTGAAAGGGATTTGGTCTCCCTTCAGAAATTCTCTACCACCATTTTCTATTAAGCCCCTTAGAGTTATCCTGGAGACAATTATCTGGGAGGACTAATTGTGTGTAGATGCAATGGACTATAAATCATTCCTGTTTTAGAATGGTAGATGAGTTGTTAGTGTAGTATTTGTGCATGCAAAGGACCAAACTCGCCTCCTCCTGCTCACTTTTCTCAAATTTTGGATATCCAGAATTATAATTAAAACTTTAGGTGGATATTGGTGTGTCGCCCTGATTTTTGTAAGACTTTCTAATCCTTCTGATATTTACATATTTGTGAAGAACTTTCTCTCACACTTTCTGTAAACACCTCAGTGTTTTTGCATTCCTTCATAGAGGACAAGAAAAATTGATGGACTGTTTGTCTGTCCAGTGTCTTTGGAGAGGTGGCACTGCCACCATCCAATCCACTGTCACTTTTGGAAAACTATAAATACTGGAGTCAGAAAAAAATAAACCCTCTTCTCCTCGCTTCTGATCACCTGAGCTGCGGTGTGTATCTGTGTTCTTTCATGTCCTATAGCGACATTGGTGCGTATGGTGACAGTATTTTATTTATCACTGCTGGAGCATTAAAATGGTGCGAGGTTGTACATGATCTGCCTCTGCAGGCAAGGGTAACATAGATTCTTGCTGATAGGTTATTTGAGGTGGATTAGAATGAAATTACACTGAGCAATTGACGTTTGTAAATGTATATATGTGTTGGTTGCAAAGGAAAGGAGGGATGTAGCTGTTGTCATTATTTTCTATAGAAACATAGTAATATCAAAGCATAAAAGAAAGTACTTCAGAAAGGGTATAAGGAAAGAAAAGAAAAAGGAAGGATAATAGTAGATAGCAAAGATGAAAGATATCACAGCCACTCACCACTGTGGCTCTAGTGATGATACTTGGTTTGCAATTTTGATGTCTGTTGGTTGAAATGATGCTCATAGTCTATATCTGTCAGGGGTGGGAGAAGCCCATGAAACACAAAGTTTAGTGGGTTAATATACACTTAGTTTTGCATAGGAACACCCAGCTACCTCCCCTGGAGAGGCAGTTCTACACTGTCTGATACAACACTGTGAATCATGGGCAGTCCTCTGGTGGAAGGCCCCAGAAATTAATCTGGAGGCACTTCAGGAGTCTTTGATGGTTTACGACCCCTTCTAAGGCATGAGAGCTGCCTCACTGAGCCAGTTATGCCCCTCAGAAGGGATGAATACCTTCAGGCCTACATGCGAATGTCCTGGTGCTTCCCCAGGGGGAAGCTTTTCACCTGAGATGGGTGTTTAAGGGAAGACATTGCCATGATGAAAGGATCTGCCTTTGACTCGTCCCTCATCTGGCTCAGAACTCATCTTGTTGCTAAACAAAGATTGGTTTGTTGAGGTCATTCCCTGGTGAGGGATGTTCACCTCCTCTGTCTTGTGCAGATCAGAGATTTTGCCACCACACATCAGAGAAATCTTCTCCTCCCTCTTATCTGAGGGGTTCAAACCTGCCCTCAGTAAAGTACCTGCTGATTTTTTCGATGGCTGAATTTTTGAGTCTTTAAGACATTTCAGTGTCTCAGATGTTTACTCATTTGGCAAGAGACTATAATAAGAATTGTTGGATAGCCAGCAAGTAGAGAAGCGGCTGATGTGATTAACTGCTTTTTCAAGTGATTTAGGTTATAGAAGTTACAGAAAGACATTTTTTGCTGCTGTGCTCTGGTTATAACAAGTCTTTAAAATTCTCCTTTATTAAGATAAATAAATTCTGAAGCAGAAATAGCTTAATATATCCTTAAGAGTGTTTGTCAGTTCTATGCTGATTTTCTCATAATGGTATTTTGCAGCTGTAGTTTTATGGAGAGCTGGGAGAACTGTACTGAGGGTCAGGCTAGAGAAAATTGAGAGAATAGGATCTTAAAGTAAACCTTTCCTAGGCAAGTTTCAGGCCTCGAAATGCTTGTTAGCCTAAACTTAACTGTGGGAAAAAGAGAAAGTTTTCTTTCAACCAGAGCCACTCTGGTCTGTACCTCTCCAGCCTCATGGACTGAAGAAAAAAGAGAGATTACATCAATTTTAAACAGTATTTTAGACTGCAATGGAAATTAATTTTGTGGCTGTTCTGGTTTTAATGGTGAATTTTTAAAACTGAAGATAAACTATTACTCCAACAACAAGTCCATTCTGTGGAAGGGCATTCAGGGAAATGTTGATCTTCTGGATTGCTAAAATCTGTATCACAAGTGCTATTGTAATTTAAAGGTTTGAACCAGGCAAGATACCAAGGACTGCTATCTGCTTTTTTTTCCACAGAAATTAGGGTGAATTTGACTTTCTCCAAGTTCAAAACTCCAAGAATTTTGATTAGAGATTCTTAGTTTCTCTCTCATTGGACTTTGTTAATTTCTGAGCTTTAAAAAGTAGTGGGATTTAAAGATATATATTTATTTAATTTTTTATTGTATTCTGTTAAGCCTACAAGTAAACATTCAAAGACCTGTGTTGACAGATGCAGTGCTGAATTATCACTCAGAGTAAGGAAGACAGCTGAATTCCATACACAAATCGCTATCAATTTTTGAGCATTGAGGATTAATTTATTACCACTTGCCTTTATGTTTTTGTCAAGCACTTTTTTTATATAATAGACTGAAGTGTCATTCTTAAAACAAGAAGCTGTAGAAAAGAGAAAAACTCTCAGACTAAGAGAAAAGAGGTACGTGTCACCTTCGACTCACAATCCAGGCTTTTGCAGCTTTCCTGTAGTCATGGGCAGGAGTCTAAAACAGAAAATTGGCAACTCAGAAGGAACAAAATTCTGCCTTGATAACTCCCCCAAGGATAGTTCAAGCTTTAAGTCAGGGGAAAGAATACTGATTCAAATGCAAGGTGCCATATGTCTCGCCCTTTGTTGTATATTTCTCCTCCGAGGTTCCTCTTGCTTCTGGTTTTTGTAAGTGTTCTGCATTTCTTAGTAAAACTGGGGAAAAAGACAAAAATAAATGCTGGAGAGTGATGGTGAGTATTCTATGGTAAGGACCAAACTTTGAAGGGAGAGTGTGGCTGAGAATGAAAACGTGGGGAGCTGGAGCTCATTTCACCCACTGAAAAATACCTTCTGCAAGGTAATGATGAAAAAGCTTTTAACTCCCAGGATGAGGCTGTGAGTCAGCTAAACCATCCTGTTCTGATCCAATAGGTCTGTTGCTGTCTTTGGCTGTGAGCCAGTTGTTCCACACAGAAGGCCCAAATTTGGCTTTCTTTATCAGCTGGATGCAGCTTGCCAGGCAATGGTAACACGGTGTGAGTGGGGGGCCAGTGTGATGATGCAGAACAAATGAATCTATCAGATTCTTTGTTTTATTTGCTTGAGGTTATTTTTTTTTTTCCAAAGGACAGTCACTTTAAAATGTGCTCTATTTCTAATTATGTGGCCTAAAAGATTGAAGCCATGTAATCAAAATATTATCTTAATTACACTAATTACAGAGCCTTATACTGAGAGAAATCTCAGGATATTACTAATGTGAGCAGCCTAATTAAGGTCTAGTAGAATAATGACAGCTTAATTGCTTGTTTGTGTGAAGGTATCAGTTTAGAAAAAGTCTTGTATATAACCTGCTATGATATGGTAAAAATAGTCATATTCTTAAGTGCACTTAAGATGAAATTGCAGGTTTGAAATCAGTTTACTATCATCAGCCATCAAGGGAAGTGTCTTTAACTTAGGGTTTTTTATTGAGAGCTACATTTGATAGCATGTGCTTCTAGATCAATATGAGGAACTTGATTTGTAAAATAGGATAAACAAATTAACCTATTTAATATTACAATTAAATCATTGAATACTATTTATTTATCCCTTGAAAAGCTACCTTGCAGTTTAAAGTTGTCTCTAAAGAATTAATTTTGAAATCTTGAGAAGGCAGTCAGTAAAGACAGACCTCTGATGACTTGTGGTCACTCTTTGACTTTGGGAATTGAGTTTAAGCATGTCAGGTCTTTTGAGAGGAAGCTTTGTTAATCCTCTCTTTATGCTACAGGATACACAAAAATTTAAAGTAAACATAAACCTTGCTGGAAAGGTCATATCAAAAGGAACACATGATAAGGAGTTAAGGAATTTGTTTTCCCTCAAACCTCTGCCTTAGGCTTCCTACATTGGTCAGGGGCAAGTTTCCTAAATTGGAGAAGGGGCTGCTGGGTCACTGCCTACTGTCATCATGCCCAAAGATTCTGTTCATGCTTAAAGGCAGAATTAATTCAGAATTTTGGCTTATAGGTCACATCAAAAAATTGCTTTGATTTAGAAGAGGAGAAGCTTGAATTATATTTAACTTTAGTTCAGTTCTTTAGCTTTAAGTTGCTTCCCAAATGTAAATTTAGTAAGAGGAAAAATGAAGAGAGTTTTGGTTAAAACAAGCTGTTTCAGACCTGGCAGTGTCTGACTGAAATGATCCATGGCTCCTTTTAGTCATGGTGACAAGATGGGCAAGTTACTGCAAGTTGTGGCTGCCAGAATTGCTGGGCGCTGGAGCCATCCATAGGCTTTAATTTCAGTTTCAAACCATCACCCCACTTTCCCATGCTAAAAGGTCTCTACCTATCTTTCCTATAGGACCCCTTCAAGTCCTGGAAGGCCTCATAAGGTCTCCTCAGAGCCTTCTGTTCCACAGACTGAACATCCCCAACTTTCCAAGCCTTTTATCATCTCTATGAGGTAATAATCTCTAGAACTGTTGGGCACTGGCGAGAGTGTCTGGGTCTTCCCTTTCAACAGATGTAGCCCTGAAAATGATAGGTAAATACTTGGCTACTCTTTGTGTAGGGATGAAGCCAGGAGTGAAGAGGTTTTTCATGAACTTTTGAATTATATTTTGAGGAGGTCCTTGTTGTTGTTTCATGAACAAATTACCCCCATTTGTGACTGTGAGACTACTGTAAATTCATTATTTCTGAATTAATATTAGTAGATGTCACACAGTTTGGAATAAACATTCACTCTGAAGCCTAGCTGGGCATACAAGATTTCAGGCCAGCAGCAGTAGATGATGAAGCCATTCAGTATCTACTTAAAGACTCAGGGCAGCCTTCCTGCTGGGAAAGAGAGGCTCTTCATTGTAAGGAGCTCTGCCCACCTAGCCTGCTCAAAGCTTTAGTCTCAGCTCCATTAACACAGAAGTACTCTATTTGACACCACATCTTCCAGGAATTCCCTTGTCACCTTCTCCGCATTTTGAGTGGATTCTGTTCTATTTCTGCCCTTGCAGTTGAACCAAACCTACTCACACATTATCGTCATTGATTGCAGCATTCCTTTTGAAATACTTCAGAGCCTGTTTTCAGGTTCAATTTTGTGTCTCTTGGACATAGTTTTATTGAGTGTCATATCTTCCACAGGAAGAACAATTCAAAGCTCAGTCCTTAACTTCAGCTTAATCCTTAGCATCATCTTTCTTCATTGTCATTGTCTCCATGTGTGATGTCTCCCTTCCTTCCTACAACACCTCTCATTACTCTCCAAGATCAGAACTGTCTTAAGGGAAAACTGTAGTCATTTTTCTTTGATTTCTTAGACTAACTAGCAATAAAAGCACAGGCTGTGAGCTGGATATTTTCAGGCTTGATTAGATTTCAAACACAAATTTTTTTTTAGAAGAGCAGCTGGAGGAAACAATAGAAGCTGCAGAGGTAAAGGAACAAATTGTTCTGATAACATATTTTAAAGTACGGTTAGAGTGCCTGTGAATGTAAAAGCAAATAAAGCCCTGCAGCCTTCTTTTGCTATGTCTACATCAAGTCTTCTGTCTGAGACTGTGTCTTTCAACTATATTCAGTCCCTCTATTTATATACAAAACAATCAAAACTGTTCTTGTTGAGTGTAGAGCTTACCTCTGTACTATTTTGGGAGTCATGGATTTTAGTATTCACAGAAACAGTTTATTCCTTTCCAATATATTTCTAGATGAGAAAGTGTGAGAGCAACATTATCAGTGGATAGAACTTCAGCTGTGAAGGACCTCAAATTGACTTGGATGCTGGCTTAAAATCCAGTCTTTCATGCATAATTTAAGCTGTCTTGGTAGTGTGATGATTCCCTGAGGATATATCCTTGGTTGTAACTGACATATACAGTTGTCACTTACATACTCAGCTTCTCATGACAGAAATGCAATGAAACACTTTGGAAGTCCTCTGGTGCTAATCTCCTCATCTTATTGAGGGGCATATTTTCCATGACTGAAATGAATGTCAGGAATGTGAAGAGTAGAGTAGATTGAGAGTGTTCTTGTAATGCTATAGCTCCATTTGCCATGTACATTCCTGTGTTGTGGTTTGGTGGGTCCCTGTAGTACCAGATGATATGCCTGGCCTCGGTTCTTGGGAAGCAAGTCATCAGGAACCAAATTGCCAGAATTGTTCTTATAGCCACAGCCATATTGCTGTTCACTGACAAAATACTGCGCAAGAGAGTTGTGATCTGAGTGAGCTTCTTTGCAGGCTGGATCTGGAACATGTTCCCCCAGCATGCCTTTGATACAAAAAATGGGAAAGTTTTTAGAGCCATGTGGGGACACTGTGATGGCTGTCCGGTCCTCCATCTAGGATCTGTGGTCTCTGTTCTGTGCAATGCTCCTGATAAAACAGATAGTGGTGCTTTTAGTTGACATTGCAGGTAATCAGAAACCTGGATAAGCCTTCAGTAAATACTTCAGCCTCAAAAAAAGACAGGTAGGACATAACTGTTGTTAGTCCACTTTGAATGAGCCTTTCTCATTTTATAGCATTTCAGTGAAAGGCTCGCTATTGTAAATGTGTTTAATACCGTGTCTTTAAGTTTTTTCTTAATACTCTAAATTCATAATTATGACAACGGAGACTATTCATCCAGTTTATTTTTGTCTGTTTTAATACACTGGAGATTTTATTATTTGCTTGCCCTCACACTTGTCTAATTTAAAAGTTACAGATAACTGAATATTTCTGTGTTTATGGTCTCTATAGTTGGGTGATGTCAGTTCTCACATTCTGTAAAATTTTAATAAAGGAATTTAGGATGAAGCTTTTTATTAAGTGTGGGATGAATCCTGCTATTAATATCAATATTATGTTACTTTTGCCAAGACCATTCAAGTCAACAAGCCTGAAAAGAACACAGGGAAGTGACTAACAGATAAGCATGGAATTTTTGAAAAAAATTTTGTCAAAACAATCTAATTTTCTTCTCAAATTCTCCCAGGGTAAGAGGCATTGTGGTTAAAAAAGGGATGGTAGGTGCCATGGATCCTGACTTTGCCTAGGCTGTCCTATGTGACAATCTCATTAGCAGATTTGGGAAACAAAATATGGAAGAAATTAATAAAGGGGATGCAAGGCTGTTTCATAAATTGTAGAGCACTGTGGTGATCAACTGTCAAAACATAAGAAAACTAGGATTCTGCAAGGACCTGCCTAGGCCCTAATACAAGTCAACATATTGATTAGTTACCTGGATGATGGAATAGCTTATGTTATCAGGTTTGAAGATGGGATGGACTGCAAGAATGACAGAAGGCAAGGTCAAAATTGAAAATTATCTCTACAAAATGCAGAACCTGTAACAAATAAGATACTGCTCAAGAGGGGGGAATTTCTTTGTAGAAAAATGAATGATCATGATGTTGGAGGAGTTCACAAGCTGAGAGGCAATCAGCAGTTATGTCGATGAGAAGGCAAATATCTCCAGTGGTATATAATGGGAGTTGCATGTTGTCTGCTTAGCACTAGTAGGGTCCTGAAGTGCAGGAAGGTTTCAGGTAGACATTAGGAAAAACTACTTTTGCCATGTGGGGGTTGTGCACTAAAACAGATTTTGTGCACAAGTTATGGCAGACAGTAAGAAGTTGTATAAGCAGGAAGCAGAGGGAGCTGTCAATAAGGGGGGAGGATGGACTTTAGGAGGATCCTGTAATCTGCCCTGCTCTTCTGCCTGTTTCTGGCATCTCTAAGGAAAGCCTGCAAAAATCAGTTACCTGATTCAGGGGCGAGGCTCATCTTGCTAGCCATTAATCCTAAACTGGACGAAACTTGTGCCACAATTGCCCCAAATATATGTTTTACCTCAGTCTGCTGATCATGGAGCTTCCCAAGAGAGGAGTAAAAAAGATAATCCAAAGTTTTGTAGGAAATACCATATGCTGACAGCTCATAGATTTATGGTGACAAAATACGACTGAGGAAATTCTCTAAAATGAATTCTTTAATGTTACAAATGCTTGTTGTAAATGCAGTGAAAGCATAATTTGAGGAAAAGTTGAATTCGTGGCAAATAGGTATTTCTGTAATCTTGAGTTGCGTAGTCAAGTAGGTATCTGATGAAAGACGGATCTTCTCTCCCTACTTCTAAATTAAATACTGACATTTCTGGATTATCTAATATCTTTAAATGATATACAGGACCACTATATTACCCTTTGAATTTTCATTGTTTACTGAAAGTCCACTCTCTTTTACAGTGACTTTTTATTGTATCATTAGAACAATGCAATACATGCGTTTCTCATAAAAATGTAATTGTAATTATTCTTGGGAAAAAAGCTGTAATAAAACACACATAAAGCAAGGTTTACGCTCTGTGGTTTCAGCTGTTGCCTTTGCTTGTAGAGCTACATAAACTCTGTGTTCAGATGGTGGCAGACAATACACTCCACTGCAAATGATAAGAGAAACATGCCCTTCTTTCTCACTCTCAGAATGTCTCCTAGTCTGAAGTACTGATCACCAGACTGGTCTGGCTGTGTTCACCCTTGCTTTAGTGTCTGGGAATGGATTGGAGTTTAGCTGTCTCCTAGAATACAAAAAACTCTCCACGACTGCAGGCATAGCAGAATCAAGGGAATTGTAATTAAGTGATAATGAACAAATCTGGAAAGAAAACCAAGCGATGCACTTGAGAAGATGATGTAGTAAAGCAGAATCAGAGAATATTTACTAAAGGTGAGAATAATGAGCAGAATATCTTTAGGCCCAAATCTGAATGTTTTGAAAGTTGTGGAAAAGGACGAAGTGACAGGATTTTTAATATTGCTTTGACAATGCATAGATCAGGATTTTAGGATTTCTGCCCCATGATTATAAAACCCTGTTGACTTTTGAGGGTAAAATATTTGCAGAAGAATTTCCTGCAGTTTCTGAACAGGCTGAAACTGTTTTAAATATATACAAGAGATATATTGACTAAAGGAATTGAAACTTTTCTCTAGAGTATGTCTTCACATTTAATCCCATCTCTTTTAAAGTGTTTTTTTAAGTAATAAATGCTGTGTTCCTTTGAAAACAAAGGGGCTTATTTTCAGTACCATCTGATGGGCCTGTCTATGCCTGGCATATAATGCAGTTAATTTTATATGTGACTAATGAACACCAGTTATTCTTCTGGATAACTGTGACACATATGTGGAGAAGACTTTCATGTCTTAATTGCTTGACCCTGAAATTAGCACAAGCAGATGGGCCTGAGGAGATAGTGAGGCTAACATGAGGTAAGTGTCCACTAATGCAGTCAGTAGCATGTAGTGTGTGAGAAACTATTTTCTTGATTGGAATAATATATTTCTCTTTCCCATCAATTTCACTCTTTTAATATCTCATGGTTGGCTGATGTGAGAAGGATACCAGTTGAGCTACTTAACATGTGTAATTTGGTAAGCTGGAATGATAAGGCTGTAAGGTAAATTACTGTCTAAAATAAAAAACATAGAAAAAGGATATTGCTTAATTATAAACTGAAGTAGAAACTTCATTGTGGACTTTCTTCCTAGTTATGTATAAACTGTTATTTGCCTATATCCCTGAGTATGTGGGGAAGAAGATAGTGTTTACTTTAAATTTAGGAGTTTAAGTAGATTTTAAGTCTTTTTTTCAGAAATACCTTGTGTATAGGTTACATTGCCTTCAGCCAACCCAGAAAATATCAACAACTTACAGCCTTATATGTGAAGTAATTCAGCACCAAATGTCATTTGCAGTCTATGTCACATGAAGAAGAGGGAGTTGATTGGGGATTTGGGCAAGGGAGAGCAGTTCTGTAATAATTGTGGCTTTGTAGAAGCTGTTACTTGATGCTGGATGGCTGTTTGACTGCTTCCTACCTGCACCTTCTTCTGACAGCTCCTCCAGAGCTGTGTCACAGAAAACAAGCAGCTTGTTGTTGGCAAAGATCGTCTGACCTCATTACTGGGGCCGACAGGTGTATTCTTTAATCACAGCCTTAAAGCCTCAGGAAACCCTGGACCTTTTCCAAGATCAGCTGGGATTAGCTTAGCCCTTTGATGTTGCTGTAGATGTCCCATGGAGACTCCAGTGGAAGAGGGTGAGTGAATGCTGACTGGCTACGGTCCTGACTTTCTTAGGCGAGACATCTGTGAGAATGATTTGTGTGGGAGAAATTGGACCAAAAAGGAAAACTGTTTCATGCTAATTGCAATTTCCAGTGGTAAACCTGGAGGTGAGCTGCCACTGACAGGCTCTTAAACTAATTAACCAAACAGTCCAGCACCCCATGCTGTGTAATGTTACACAACTATGCATAAACAACTCTGCTGAAGATTTATTCCGACCCCAAACTTCCAACAGGCTCTGCTGAAGTTAAACGGGCTGTTTGAAGTGTCACTATGATCTGCAGTCCTCCTGTCTGATGCACTACATGCTTGACTCTAATTAACAGTAATCAAATAAGGAAAGCCCTAATCAGCATTCAGAAGCTATTGCCCTCAGCTTAGCAGAGAGAAAACATAATTTCAGAAGAGAAATAAACACGTGGTATCGTGTAGAACTATAATAAATCCTTTTAAGTGGTTTTGTGAAAAAAAAAATCTATTGTAATATGCCATTAAACAATGAAATAAGGCTGTAGGCGATAAAAAGAATGGGATTGGGGAGGAAGGAAATCCCATGATATCCAGAGTTGCTTCCATTGAGTTCTGTTTGGAATGTAAGCAGCATTTTTCATCTCTCTCGACTTTGGATATAGTGTCAGTTATCCTGCATTCTTAGGAGATACAGGCAAAATGTTATTTTATAAAGAACTATCCTTCTCTTTCTTGAAATGCTACCATACATAGCTCATTGCAGTCTATAAATATATAATACATATACTATATACTATAAATACATTTATATAAATATAAATTATTTTGTGATGGGGACTTAGGAGAGGGTTCACACAGGTATCGGTATCCACCACATCATGATTTGATTTATATGCTGTGCTTCTCACTTTCATAGGATCTTAAGGAGCCTTTTAAAACTTTTCAGGGTGGTAGAAAAATGCTACATTAAATAATGTTAATCACTGGATATGAGCTTTGAGCCATGAGTTCCTGTACTTTTATGGTATACTTGCATAAAGTAACCTGTAACTTGCAATAATAAGTTGCACCAGTAACTTTGTGCTTCTTGATGCATGAAGAGTGCCCAGAGAAGAGAAAGATTCTCAGGAGAGGTCTATGGTCACTATAGTTACCTGGAAGCTTCCTATGGTCTAGAAGACAGAGATGCTTTCAGGAAATCTGTTTCTTCTTTCAATGACTACAGATGATGAGATTCCTGACCTGCCTGGGCATCCAAAGAACTTGGCCTTTGATTGTCAGTTGTTCATCCCTTGCCCACAGGTCTATGCTCTTTTTAATGTATCAGAATAATTGTTTTGCATCAAGTGTTTTGAACAACCCACTCTCAATGAGACATTGCAGACGCTTAGCTTCAAGTTCTTTTTCTCCTTTGTCTTTGTTCCCAAGGACATAAATGGTTGCTGTGTGACTGAAGGCCTTTATTTCCTCTAAAGTACCATGAGTTTGTGCATAACTGTAAGCAATTTCTCTCCTGACTGTGCAATTTCCCATGGTGATGTTTAAAGGAACATTTTTAAATTCTATTTTTAAACTGTTAGAAATAGCTCTCCAGAGCTTCCACTGAATACTAATAAATTTTTATATTAGCATAAAAGGATATCTTTATCAAAGATCACTGTTTTAGGGAAAAATGGTAGTATCTCAAGAGGAATGGGGAAGGTGTTCTGCTGCTTATGGAGGTTTTTGTCCTTTTTTTCAGCTTCCATAGTTTTGTTAATGCTAAATTAAATTAAATGTGCCAAAGGAGCTGCGGTGAGTTTTTGCTAATGTGCATGCAAGCCTTATCAGAGGGTGTTAGAGAACACAGATTTCTCCCAGGTGCATGTAATTTTAACACCTGCTCATCCTGAAACTTAGATTGCTTTGTCCTAGGACTATTTATCACTGAAACTGTTGGTGAATTTGGTATTATGTGAGCCCATATGGCTGCAAGGAACTGCAGAGAGATGTACATAGTGGAACAAAGGGCAAATAATGTCCTGAAAAATCCAGTTCAATCTGTCAACATGCAGCAGCAGGCAGAGTTCAATTAAATCACCTTGGGTTTGTGTAGGAAAAGGATTTGCAACCACTGAATTGTCCCTCAAAATCAGCTTTCTTGTTTACCTCAAGCATATAACTCATGGAATAAAACCTAAGGTGATCCTGGTAGGACAATATGTATCCTTCATCCATAAAAGCTAAGCAGTCCTGTCACATGGAGCCCTGGAAGCTGTACCTGGTGTGACTTTTCCCTACACCATGTTGCACAAGTATTGTGGATCTCCAGCTAAACCCAAGTTTGACTGATCAGAGAGAAAATACTTCTTCTGTCATTCAATCCAGCCTTTGCTTTCAGGATTCCTTTAGAAACGTGTTTTGTACAGAGAGCTGCAGAAGTTAGGGGAATGAGTTGAAGCTGCTAATAGGCTTGAAATATTTGTAGAAATATTTATTTCACAGGTACGTTACAAGATATTACAAGCTTGATATTGTCAAATACAAGGATATTGTAAAAAGCTGCATATTTCCAGCAATCTGTAGGACCTAAACACATTCATTATTGCTCCTGCTTCATCACACCACTCGATATTTTAAGATTTTTGAAGATAAATGAAAACTAATCCACACATAAAGCAATATTTTTGGCTATTTAAGTTTTTTCTCCCTGCAACCCAGGTGCCTGATGTTTCTAGACGGCAAGATTTCACTGTGATCTAAAATGTACCTGACATGTGATGTGATCCGAAGGAGGAGCTGAGGCTCTTGTGAGTGTCACCTGCCTGTCACTGGTGGAGTTTTACTGCCTAGTGCCAGGAGAGATGTCAGCGTCCCCTCGCCTGTTGAGTTTGCATCCTGGTGGAAGTAGATGGTATTTGACGGTAAGAGCACCCAGCTATGAGTTGTGTTGGCACAGCAGCGGCTGCGCTGCGGGCACGGCTGCGTTACCCAGGCGTGCTGCGCTGGGGTGGGGTGGGGGAAGCAGCTGGATGCTGCCACTTCTGCTGCCACCACTGACAAGCTGTCAAATATGAGCCAACACACTGTGCTCCTGATCTGTGAATCCTTGGACTTGAACAAAAAAAAAAAAAAACCTGTTCAGTGTCTAGTACCTCTCATCACAAATTTTTTATGAAGCAGCATGAGGTTCTAGGCTGGACAGAGCTCAGGAGTGAAAAATACTGCATGATGGGTTTTTTCATCTGTTTCTGTCTTTTTTCTCCTTTACGCTGGAGTGATACATTTCCTCAGAGATGAAATATGCAATAACTCTTTGTGGAGACCTTTCAAAGTTGAAATGTTGAAATTGGTATGTAAATATCATATACTACTGTTACACTAATTGATGACTGAAATGCATAATTTTAGTCAAATTGTGGCTTAAATTTTTATGAATGAGATTTTAAACGCCTGGATCTGGAAAGCACTTAAACACTACATCAGCTAGATTCCATAGTGCAATATTACCCCTGTGATAATATTTTAATGAATTAAAATGAATCCAAGACTTCTCTTCTAACACCTTAATTTCCTGTACCTTTTTGGCAAGTATTTCATTCTATAGTTTCTAATATTCATAGATAATATGGGAAAAGACCTATGACCAACACCTTCTAAGATTAAAAATAACACATTTAAGCATATTTCTTGAAAGTTCCCATTCTATTGTTTCTCTTTTCTCCTCTCTTTATTATCTTTACTCCCTAGTTCATTTGGTGCACTAGTAACATTTAATTGGTCTTTGAGAACTAGGAAAACATGGAATTGTTTCTTTCCCCAATGGAGAAAGAGTGCATGTTTTAATTTTCACTCTAATTTTACCTGTCTCTGCTGCTTTTGGCCACAAATACTTTTTTGTTGCTCTTTCTTGCTGCATGCCATAGTCAGTGATAACATGAATTGCTTCTTTCATTGATATTTTAACATGACTGTGTGAATCATTCAAGTTTCAAAAAAATTCAATAGCTGTCGCTATAATTCATATTTTCTTATAGGTTAGAATTATACAAATACTATGTTCTTAGTTGAATGCTGATCATACTAACCTTACTTTCTACTGCAAAAATTTTAGGATCATAGACTCCTTAGCCTTTATCCTCTGGTAATGCAGAGAATGAAGCATCTTGGGAGGGTGAATCAATATTTCTGAAATTTTGAACAATCTCCTGGAAATGTTTCTTTAGCTGTATAACAAGCCTGAAATACCTGCTTCTGAGAAGAAGCTTCTTAAAGCCAGGCCAGTCCAGGCACGTGTGCCACTTCTCTCAGATTTTGTGGGAGTGCCTCCTGTGGTACCTCATACTTGTTGTTTTGCTGCAGTCAGTGGTCCCTGATCCTTAGTTGGTGTTTTGTACAGCTCTGAGTCACTGAGCTTTTCATCAACGTAGCTTCCTCAGACACTCCATCCTAGGAGCTGCAGTATTTTGGAGCACACCTCCATGTTCTAAGTTTGATAAAGATCAGGTTAAAACAAATCTGCTGCACAGCTTGCATCTACCTCTAATTCTTCCACATTGGGGGTGTATTTCTGGCAAAGCAGCAGTGAAGCGTCCCTGGCCAATTGCTACAGAACATGATATGTTCCAGTGTGACAGGGTTATCGTGCATGCAGTAAATCTAAACCTCAACTGTGTTTCTTCCACTTTTTTTTTTTTCCACTCTAGAGAGACTGGCTCTGAGAATAAGGATGTTGTTTCAGTCTCTTTTCTGCTAAGACTTGCCACAAGGGTAAAAATACTGTGTGTGATGGACTGACTGTTCCACAGAGGATGAGTGAAGTTTCTCATGTGTTTCATATGGGCCATCAACATATTTTAAAATGAAACTGAACACTGAAATAAGATTCTACTTAAAGAGGTATGAGCTAGTTCTTTTGCACTGGTATTAAACACATTCCAGACTGTTTCAAAGTCAGATTTGGTTAAATAGTGATATTTCTCTTAATGACTTGTGTTTGATCTGATGGAAACATTGTAACTGGATAAATTCTGTAACTGGTAAGATTGTGTTTTGATTTAAAAATCACAGAAGTTTAGATTACATGTTTATTTTATTGTTGTTTTTTTTCTCAGTCAAGATTCTTTATCTATAGTAACAGCTCTTAAGAACTTGACCAGGATTTTTTCAACATCATAAGGAAGATTAGTTTTTCTTAACATTGCTTTTTAGTTCTCATAAAAGATGTCAAAATGTCTGCACTTCAGAATGAAAGTGTCTATTTTATCAGCGTAACAGATAGTGTACATGCAGTAGTGCTTTCAGATTTTAGAAATGTCACTGTACAGTTTTAGTGAATTATCATGGGCACTGACAGACTTGATGCTGAGAGTTAGAAACCAAGATATTAGAGGGGACAATGTGTCTAAATGAGATGATGTAATCTTAAAATGTGAGTAATTACATGGTAAATTGAGAAGACTCCAAGTAATTCAGTTCAAATTAAAACTCTTCCAAACTGTGATTATTTTAACACTGAGCTAAGTATGTTGTTCACTTATTTTAAGTCATATTTGTGTGACAGCCTGCCTGCATATATTACTCTTGGTTGTTGCAGAACAAAAAGCACCAACCAGTGACACTTAGGTACACTTGGGTCATCTGAAATCCCTCAAAAGATTTTGTAATTGTGTATATTGTGTATGATTTCCAGCCACAGAATAAGGTACCCAAAGTGTCATACGAGTGCCTCCAGCTGTCACGTTTCCAGAACCACAACAACAGGGCTGAGCACTGGGATGGAGAAGTGAACCAGCCAGTCTGTGATCTGCTTCTCCCGTCCTATTTTGATAACTTGCCTGCTGACTACTGGAATTAAAGCTTTTGCCAAAGATCCACTAGGTTTTTTTGGTAGAAAATATCTGTTGTTAAACAGTCCTTTTCTGTACAGTTCAGCTCTTATTTCAATACATTTCTTAGAAAGATGAAATATACAGGATGGTTCAATTCTATGAGAAATATTATAACAGGAAAACATACTTACCTCCTTTGTTTCCAAGGTAAATGTTTTGTTTAACAGGCATGTTTGGATAGTAATAAAAGCTTTGAACCTGGGTGCTAAGGGATCAAGACAGTATTGGTTTAATCAGATGTACACACTGATGAATAATTTAGGAAACTTGTTTTCTGGGCTTGTGGCCTATTGTGACCCAAAGATCCAGCTTCTGAGAAGACAACTGTTAAAGGAAGCAATGTGCAATGAAGATATAATTGATTATTTTTTTCACCAGGGTAGTCTGCTTTCAAAAAAAACTATAACAGATAGAGTACTATGAACTGAAAAACTTTTCCAACCAAGTCCTAAGGATTAAGAAGGGGAAAAAAATAAGTGTAAAGGAGGGAGGGAGGAAATAGAAATAGAAAATAAAATAGAAATGCCATTTTCTCCACAGAACAGGAATCCCTGCAGAAGCCGGTTGATGGCATTTGGCAATCAAGCCCTGAGGGAATGGATGTTTAGTAACATCTAATACACTTTAGTTAGGGGGCCAGCTAATGGCCCTCTGGGCTATAAGTTTCCCAAAACAATGAAACACAAAATTCTTCAAATAAAACATACTGTGTGTCACTGGCAGTTTAAGCTCCCTCTTGATAGCAATTCTGAACATAAAACTCTTCTCGCGGGATTATTTGTGTGACAGCTGTCACAGGTGCATCTCTAAAACACTAAGTTTAAAAGACTACACCAGGTTTGTCTTTGCAGGAGTATGAACAGTTTTTTTTTCCATTTCATCTGACCTACAGATCAGAGAGTAGAGGTGCCTTTTTTTGTGCTAGGTAGGTCTGCTGTTCACTGGGGAAATGGGTTCTGTCAGGGAATATATCTCCCTGAGATTTTTGCTGGCACAAAATGGAAATTTGAGAAGGGAGAACTGCAACTGTAAATTTGGCTGCATGGGAAGTCTTACAGAGGTAACTGTGTGTTATATTTAGGCATGTGATAAAGTTCTTAGACTTCCAAATTGTTCCAAAATTTCAGTGGCTTCTGTGAAGCGTGTGAGCCAAATGCAGAATCACTCTGTTCTGGACCAAAGCATTATTTTTAAAAAATGGGGCTGATAAAGTGCTAAATTGACCTAACAGAGAGATAAAACCATATTTGTTTTCCTTGCAGGTCTGCTAAACTCTGGTCTGGTTGTACCTTAGCAATTTTATTGAGTTTAATGTAGTTTTATTGAGCTCCACTTGTTTTCTCCACTGTCTTCTTACCAGTTGTTTGTGAAAACTTAAAGCAGTTAATTCTGTTCAGGGACTAAAATATTAAAGAGGAATTAGTACTCCCCATTTGATTTGCCAAGAACAACAAGACAAAATGCTACTGGAAGCAACTGTAGTCCTTAAAATGTTCTTTTCATCTGGCCATAGGGAGCTGGAGGTGTCATGTTTGTGTTTACCTAGTTCTGTGTCTCTCCTTGGCTGATAACAAGCTTCTCTTTGACCCTTGGAATAGGTGAATTTTCAATCCTTGGGATTTCTGTTTAACAGTATATTGCTGAGAGCCAAGAGGCTGAATTTGGCAAGGTACATTTGATGTAAAAGGGCAGGCAATTTCCTTGGCTTGGCTTTATGGCTTTGCCCTGCCTTCACCCACCCATGCTGTGCAGCAGGGCAGGGCTGTGTTGTCCTGACCCTGCTGTGATATCAAGAGCCCAGGAGCATCCTGCAGCTCCACTGAGCGAAGGGGAATGACAGCTCTCAAGGAGTATCTACACAGCATTATCTGCACCGTTTTTTACAGGACACTTGGAAATAAATTACCACACCTGCCTCTGCTTGTTTGGCTGGTTCTGGTTTCTTTTGTTTCCTGGATGAAGGAAGAGATGTCATGAGATGATGGGCCTGGTGTGTTTGCAGCCCAGCTTGCTTTTTCCCAACAGCATATTCTGGTTTCTAGGTGTTTTCTCAGCATGAAGTTCTCTTCTACCTAAGGTACAGTGCCACGGTGCCATCAGGTTGCCTGTTATACAGCCTGTTTCTTACTGCTACTTGGAAGACCTCTCATACATTATGCATGTTTCATTTGTTGGTTTAAAGTTCTTTAGCAACTTATTTATTAAAAAAGAAAGAAAAACCGAAACATAAAAAAAAAAAAAAAGAACAACAGACCAGAACCAAACAACAAACCGAAACCAAAAAACCCCAAGCTTTCCTAGCACCTGCTACACTGATATTTTGTTTGTGTCAGACTCAGGTCCTGGAACTCTGTGTTGATTAGAGCCTTAATGACTTTATGATTTATTTTTTTTTCTCTGCTTCATAAAACATATGATTGATTACAGAAGCCTCTGACACACAGAAATAGCTGGGAAAAGTTTAAGGGCTGTTTTTGGAGCCAAATGTAAAACCTCATGTGTAATGCTGAGAGTCAGTAGTATTTTCCAGATTGGCAAACTGTAGGATTACTGGGGAGGAAGTCTAATGTCTTTATGAAAGCAATTGTAGGGATGTTGCAGGCTGTACAAACAGTTTTCAGGGTTGATTCAAAAGAATCTGGAATACAAATAAATGTGTAGAGCCTTCAAGGAAAAGCTGTGTATCAGATGATTGGTGCCACATTGCTATCAGTTGTGTCATGGCCGTTTAAAGAATCATTTTGCTCCGTGAATATCATGATAGGTAACTACTGTGCAACAGCTGTCAAAATGCATATTGATGAAAAAGCACACATTCCCCAAGACTGTCAGATCTCCTCTTGCTTTTTTACCGGAAGTTCATTAATTTTTAATTGATGGTTTAGACTTCTAATCAGTGTGGCACTTAATTGCAAAGATGCCACATAGAGTTAACAAGATACCATTTTTCATGTTCCTTGGATTGTTCCTTGGCTCTGTTAAACTCCTGCTAGGATTGCTCAGTGTGTATTTACAACTACTGTAATTGCAAAGTGGGCATAATTTTTCATCAGCTTTTGTATCAGTTCTCCCCAAGACAAATTACATGCCAAAATGCAGACCTTGTCTTGCATCCCTGTGAACACAATTACATGACTTACAAATGCTAACATGCAGGAATTATTCATGTAAAGTGTGTAGGTATGTAATGGCCTGATTATTTTAATAAAGTGGCATAGGAATCTAAGTTTTTAAAAATAAATTAGCAAAACCAATGAAAAAAGCATTAGGGACACTTTATGTGACTATTTTCTTATCAATGAAAAAAGGTTTTGTTCAATCCCTCTTCTGCTTATTACAAAAACCACTATATTAAATTTAAATGTTTTCTGCTACTAATATGTAAGAGAAATTGTCCTGCCTACATATTTTTTACCACAGCAAAAAGCTGGTCTTCCATGTTGGATGTCCTGTGTCAGGTTTCTAGTAGAAGCTTTGTCAATCTTATGGTGATTTATGGGCAATGACACAGAAAAGCTATGAAGTTAGAGCTGATCACTTTTAAATATGACAAAGTTAGCCTACTTTGGAAGCAGCATACGAGCAATCAGGTGCACAGACTGCTTGTCAAGTTGGAAATGGTAGTAGCAAGCTCCAAAACCCAACAGAGGTTGGGAACAATCTTTATGACTTCCACTTGGAGGCAGTGAGATTGATTGAAACAGAATAGTGTTTTAGACCTGTAGAACACAGAGTTGTTGGGAAAGGAGATAAAGTGGTTGTCTATATGGGAAGGATAAAGTTATGATTTGAAATGCCCATTAGAACTGTGATTTATCACTCAGGAATGAAAGACTGGGAAATGGAAGGATTGTTTTTGTTCCCTCACTGGCAAGTAGGCATTTCTGTCTGTATGAGTTTACATTGGTTTGGAATGGTTGTTCAGATCAAGACACAGAAAATTCAGGGTGGGACCAGAGGCTTTTAGCAAAGTTCGTACTCAGTGTTTTGGTGTTTCTCTCAAAATCTGACTTAATTCCACAGATGAGTGCCCTTCTGTGTAATTATCCTCTTGGTTGTACAGCAGGTATATTCCTCCCACAGCAAAATGCAGTCTGAGGGTGTAGTTATATAAAAGGAATTTTCTTTGGGGATGCTTCAGCTATTTACTGGGTTTTAAATAGGAATAGATATGCTGCCTTTGGAGTTTTTGATTATTTTTGTGTATACTGCTACTTCTAAGCAACCGTTTTGGTGGCTGGTCATACTACAAGAGAAATTAATGGTGATGAGGGAGTATACTACATTTGCTTATTCAGAAGATGAGTTTCCGAATTTATGAAATAAATTAGCGTTTGGAAGCCAGGCTTTTTGTGACAGTAATCAGAATGTCATCTGAATGTGCTAACTTCACCACCAAAGATGCAAAACTTATCTTTCAAAGCAGTTTATGTAAATGTTGCTATATTTTGGGTCTTTCTTGGTGCTTCTGTGTCTTACCATGTCCAGTTCTATTTTCTGTGTTGGATGTACCAAAGAAAAGAGGTGGAATGATTTTCTCAAGAGGATAGGATGCAGTAATTCTGTGATTAATAAATTCAATTCCTTTTAAAGAGTGTGACTTTGTACCAGTTTGCATTGAGATTGTGACTGCCAATGGTGGTGGATGACAGAGACCAGAAAATATTATGTGCTGTTATTAGTTTCCCTTACTTTTTTATTCTTGTGCCAATGGCAAACTTTCTGTCAAATGAATGAGTGCTTACCATGATCATAGCATTTAGCATAATGGCTCAAAATTGTGTATCAACTTGTTCATAGGCAGCCAAAAACCTCCCATAATAAGTAGCTCAAAAATATCTCAAAAGTGTGCTTGAAAATCTCCAGATTACCTTTTCCCCACCTGCCTTAAAACATATATTATATATCCATTTAAGTTAATTGTACAATGAAGAGCCATCACTGGAACAGGCAGTCAGAACATAACATTGAGGTCCATTTTTTCAGTTGTGAGTTGCAAGAAAAATAAAGGCAAACAGGGAAGAGAAGGTATGTTGGCAGAGATAAAGCCAAGTATAATCACATTTAGCACTAAAAAAATCTCTGACTTATTCACAAAATTCCTCCTGTGAAAAGCAGTCTTTGCTTGGGTTTCTGGTTCCTCTGACATTTGATTTAAGCTAGGATTAAGCAGCCCTTATTAGAACTTTGTTGGAATTAATTATACTTAATAAATGTATAGTGTGTGTACCTGATACACGTGCCAGCACTGTACACCCGATAATTAGCATCCAATTATGTTGATGAATAGCAACTTAAACTATAATTTCTTAGCCCTGTAAATTTTCAGTTCTAATATACTGCCGCTTGTAAATTTGCTGTGTTTGAAAGACATGGTAGTAATGAGACAAGAGAGGCTCACTGACGACCAAACCTGTGACATGGCCAAGGGCAGGGGTGACTCTGGGTCTTGGTGGGAACAGGAGAGAAAGTGAAAGGAAAGAGGAAGGAAAAAGCATCAAGGCAACATGTTTTAAAGACTTTCTGCGAATGAAGTTCTTCAAGTAAAGCTGTTCATGGTGTGGCAAGCTCTCAGGATGGATACATTCTGGCAAAACTGTAGTGCAGCTGGAAATACTTGCCACTGGGCTGTTCTTTGTGTGCTTGGCAGGAAGCATTGGTTTAGGTTTCATCTTCATAACACATTTTTATGCAGGGTTTCAAAATAAAGTCAAAAATAAAATTATACTGGTTTTGATTAACTCATGTCATTTTCTGAGTGCTCCTCTCTATCTTGAATGGTAGAAAAAAAAACAAAATATGAAGAGCCTCTATCAAGGCATTCACAACTCTTTTAGGTTTCTGTAGGATGATCAATAGCATCCCATACCTATTTGGCAAAAAAATTCAGCTCTGATGAGAAGTGGACAGGGCTTTCCAACTGAAGTTGTTACTGTGGACTTCCAGCTGGAGCTGTGGGAACAAATCTGGGATGCTTGAGCATGGGCAGTAGTTTTCTCAGTGACTAGGTGTCATTGTCTTAGGAAATGGTTGTCCAAGAGGAGAATTAGAGAAGCTGGCTCTTTTCTTCTCTTTTTAAATATGGGTGGTGAATATCTCTTGAAACTTCATATGTTTAGAAGTAAATGGCACATTGCAGGAAAAAGTATCTGTCTGCTCCCAGGATGAGGGTTCTAACTGGGTGTATGTTTTTGGATGCATTTTCAGCAACTTGAGCAAATGGGAATTTTTGGCTAATAGATTTTCTGTTGGAAATTAAATTTTGACTATAGAAAACATGATGAATTACATCTAAGTATTGAACTTTTTTAAATGAAAAATACTTTTTAGTCCTGTGACTTAATATGTCCGGACTAAAATAAAATTGTGTGTTTTAGCTAAACTACTGAATAACAAATGTTGCCCTGTCCTGTGTGTGATGCTTATTGGAAGCTCACAGAATATGTATTGACTGGAATATAATTTGGCTGCATATCACATTCTCCTATATAGTCATAGCCAGGAATTCACCCATAGAAAATGTGAGGGAAGGTGAGAAAGAAAGGTGTTGTCCCTTGATAACCTGTAAATCAATTCTACCACATCCTTTAGTGAAGAGTCACAATTAAGCCGTGTAACACATTGATTCATGGATCAAAATAAACATCTGCAGAAAGATAGTGTAATAAAATAGGCTTAATTTTTTCAAGATTCACTGTAGAAAGGAAGTGTTTCCCAAGGAGTTCAAACAATTTCTATTATTCTAGGATCTTTTCGTAACAAAATGTGAATTATTTTAATGTAGGGCACTAATTTTCATCTCTGAAATAGTCGTATTTCCTTTATTAGTTTTTTAGAAAGCATTCTGAGCAATGTGAAGAGAATGAGGCCATTTTGAGTTGCAAATGAATCCTTTTTGGTAATTGTTCATCTTTAGAGGTAGACTGTCTCACAGCATACTTTAAAACTGAGAGTGTGAGCTAATAATGTTCTTCTCACTAGACTGGGAAGAAAGGTCTGCTGTCTTAACACTTAACTCCTTGATTTGTCTAAAAATGTAATAAAGTCTATTTCATGCTTCCCTTACAGGCTTTTGTTTAATCTAATAGGTTTCTCCATCAGAGATTTATGCCCCAAAGGTATTCTAGTGTATTTTAGTATTTGCACTGTAAAAGAAACAGTTACAGTACTTGCATGCAGCAGTATGTTGAGGACAAAGGTACATTTTACTCTTTTTTGAGCAATAAATGTGAAGCACAGAATAATGAGATAATCAGGCCTCTGATTAGATCAGTAACTGTGATTCAGTGTTGGATCCTGTTGGATTTTATGAAATCCTGTGGGGTTTTCAATGGTGCCTGAGCTGACTTTTGACATGAGCAGTGTCAGTGACTCGCTGACAGTTTTTGTCATGAATTGAAGTGTTAACTATATTTGCTTTTTAGTCTCAATTTAGTAACTCAGGGGTTTCAGGTCTCATTTAAAAGCAAGGTTCTAGATCTGGTGGGTGCAGATACATCTTAGGGACACCAAGCCTAAAGCTATGAGTAAACAAAATCAAGCAACAAGAAATGATTTAGTTTGTTTTCCTTGACAGAATTTTTGGACATACCTTACTGCTATTATTAAGGCTTCTATTAGCTTCAAAGTAGTTCTCAGTTTTAGCTGCTCATTTATTTCTGGTTACAGATTGCAATCACCTTTTAGTGAACTGGAGAACTTTGAGGTTTTGTATCCTTTGCTGTTGGCAATCCTCCTCAAAAAAATGGTAGAATAAGGCCTCAGCTGGAGCTGTGTGAGATTCAAAGACAGTTGCTGGAACAATTGTTTCCACAGTTCTAAATAATTTGGCACAATGGTTGGTTTTTTGTTGTTGTTGCATTTTGCCAGTGTAGAAATTAAGTTTTTCATTACTCTCCTGTCCTCAGGAGTAGCTACCCCTCCTCTGTGTGACTCAATTATCTGCTGTAGCAGCTGGTGGGGACAGTGTGAGTCTCCTCGTGTGTGATATTCTAACAGGTCTTGCAGGTATTTTGTTCTTTCTCCACCAGAGAGGCAATTTCAAAATTCAGTGAAAGTTCTGACAGTTTTGAGAAGGTACGGAGAAGCACTGTTCTAAAATATCAGGAAGTTTACATTTGTATATACACAGACAGACATTTCAAAGCTTTTGCATAAGAAAAACCTTCACTAGGATTACCTTCTCCTTGCAGTTTGGTAATGAAACTCATATTTAAAAGTACTTCTGTAGAAGGCTATGAAGAGGCTGAGCATGATCTACTAGTGAGAAATTACTCCTCATTTCCCTCCCAGGGGGAGGCCTTAGAGTTGTGGAATTTTTAGATTTTTGTTTTTATGCCTTATAGTTTACCTGAAATTGAGAAAATCTTTGTCATAAATTAAAAAGAAAAATAAGCTCCCCACAAAATACAGCAAAGGGTGTAATTATATTATCATCATTGTACAAGGGAGGCATTTATGAGTAATTGATAGTTTAAGTGAGCTGTTATGCTTGCCTTTTTTGGCATAGCTACTTTATAGAAAAGCTTCAAGTGTGGGTTTCATTTTGTTTTAAACAGCAAACTTGTATTTCTGTAATTGTTCCTGTGAACATCCGCAGCTCATGTCGTGGTCTTAAGCTGAAAGGACTGTGACCTGTCCTATCAAATCAACACAATATTTGTGGTTATCAGCATGATTTTACAATTAGCTTTTGATTAAACGTGCCATTGCTCTTGCCTTTCCAGTTTCTGAGGCAGCACTGAGGTTTGTTTCTGTTGAAAATCCAGCTGCTCTCCTTTGAGGCTGCCCATCCTATCTCAGACTCCTTTCATATTTTCAGCGTGCCATTTAGGCTGCTGTTTTGCTCTGTCTAGATGTTCTGGATCTACTGGCTTCCTTTGCTGAGTATTTACTACGGTTAAAAGAATGAAATAGAGATTTCAGCCTGAAGTCCTTGGCTTAAAGTTTGTCTACTACTTTGTATTCTAGGATTTTTTTGCATTTCTACTTTTAAAATACAGCTGACCTTTTCTTATAACATAAAGTTGTAGGAACATATGGTTTTACTGGTAAAAGTGTGTTATGTCTAAATATCTTCTCTGATATCTGAGCAATCATACTGCCCAAAAGTTTCAGCAATGGATTCTGTATATGTAGAAAAATAGTTGTCCTGATTTCACACTGAACTACTTGGACTGAGTACAGGATTTTCAGTTGCCATGTATCAAACCACGCTGAAACAAAGCTATGTATGTCAGGCTTGCTCTCTGTCAGTGTAGGCAGCATTGAGCTACTCAGTGGTAAAAAGATTTGGTGTTAATGAACAGCAAGGAAGTAAAACATGCTTTTCATACCAAGTAATTAATTGTGGGAAAAAAAAGCAAAGAAACCATGTATTTTTGTTCATAAGCTCTTGACTTGAGTTCAACAGAAACAACATGACCAAAATGTTGTGGCAATTTCTGTCACTGGCTGTTTTGATTCTCAAAGTGGTGTAGCTATTTAGAGAAGAAGTGTTGAGGGAAAGCAACTGTACACCCTAAGGCAAAGTGGCTGGGTTAAGTTGTTTGGGTTTAGGGGTTTAGGTTTTATTCCTCCTTAGGATAAATGCAGACACATAAACAAGACTGGGTAGAGTACAGGGCAGGACAACTTAATGCTATTTTAAGCACAGTGCAAAACTGAAGCTGGTGGCCAGGCTAGTTTCTTAGGTCATCATGAAACTTTTGATTTGTCTGTTCCTAAAACAAAGATGACACATTTTGTGTGCAAATGGGAATTACACAAGGACTGCTTTGTAACTTGGATTCTGGATTCAGTCACCGCTACCTAAATAGTAGAAAACGTGGTAGTGGCTTTTGTAAAGATTCTCAAGGCCTTGCTTGTCTCAGTGCTTACTGGAAGAAAAATTTACATTCTCAAAAGCTTGTCAGCATTTCTGGGGTGGGTTTTCCTCTCTGTGTCTGTATTTCATACCTTTCAACTCACAGGCTGCTGCAAGTCTAACAGTGCTCTTTCTTGCTCTGTAGGGACAAATGTTCTTCAGAACTGGGTGAATCAAATGATTGATTAAACTACAAATTTTCTGTTCAAACTACTGTGGTTCTGAATGCATATTCCTATGACTGAAAAAAAACCCCAAAGTAAACTTAATATAAACTTATCCAGTGGTCTGCATGGTTTTTGTTTGTTTTGTTTTTGTTTTTTTTTACTTTGAGAAGTAGTTCAAGGCTGTTGTGTGTTAGCACTTCTTGGTAAATCCCAAGTGCTGTAAATTCCAACTTGTTTCAGGTACAGTTATGATTAAAAATAATGCTGTGAGGTTTTATTCAGCTCTTCAAAAAAGACAAGAGAGAACTGAAGAGCCATGATTTAAGATAAAGTGTGTGATTAAGAAGTGCATTTGACTATGTTCCTGTGACTGTTTAAGAAATACAGTGATTTGGGAGCTGTTTTATTTTGAGAATCGCCTAGGCCTTGAAGTCAGTATCCAGATGCCAAATTACCTAATTTGAAACTGATGTGTGCAACTCAGGGAAGACGGATCCCAGCAGCCACAGCAGCTTCTCTGGTAGTTTCCAAATTCCATGAGATGTAATAGTTGGGATGTAGGAAGCAGATCTCCAGTCTGCATTCAGTGGTCTTTCTGCTGGGACTGACAAATGAGAAATGTTACACGCTCTAAGAAGTGAGCTGAGGCCACTAGTTCTTCCCATATGTCACTGAGCTGCTGCCAGAAGTTAATGACTTTTAGCCATTACTGCTCTGAGCTTTCTTTATAATGAGCAAATAGTGACAAGCTACCTATCTCATTAATCGTAGAGCTATAAAGTATCTTTTTCAGCTCTCAGAATTATTCCATGCCTTTAGCAGAAGCTTTTTACTGCTTCCAGAAGGCTGAGGGATATTTGGAAAGCAGACTCCTGGAAGGATGCTAGGCAAACCGACTTCTATTCAGTGGGGATTGGCTTTTTAATGTTATACTATGCAGCATACTAAAAGTGAGAAAACATTAACTTTTTTTCAGTGATTTGACTAATAAGTATTTGTATTTTCAGTTCTTACCTCTAGAGGAGAAGCTAAAAGATTTTAAAGTGAAACTTTTAAAAGTCTTCTGGCAATAAGTAGTGGGACTCCTGGTGTCACGTGGGACAGACAGAAGGAGGATATACTTTCAGGTCACAGATGTGCTCCAAAAGACATCAAACTTGCAAACCTGCACACCATAGGCAGAAAAGTAGGTAACAGGGTACAGGAACTCATCCATACTGAAACCAAAACCCAAACTGCTTCTTGCAAGTACTTGAGCTAGCTAATTTCCAGCTGTGTTTCTAAAACCACTCCTACTCCTTCCCCACCTTATTTTTCTTTTTTTATTTTTTTTGGATGTAATATGAGAGATCTCCTTCCTGTGTGGGAAATACTGATCTGAGCTACGTTTGCTCTCAGAAGCCCATTTCCATCTGAGCCTGGGGGCTGACAGTGGGAAACAGATTAGAGGACTACACCCTTTTGAATAATTTGATCCATGTAATGGTCCAGAGGTCATATGTGTATTCCTCTATCATGGAGTCTACTGGGAATTTGGCCTCAAATACAAAAGGAATTATTAGTGGGAATGCTTCAGGGCAACGGTTAAGTCTTTACATAAGTCCATGGTGTCTTTTAATCAAGAAGTGCTTGCACACTGTGTTTTGCAAAAGAGGCAAAGGAGCAACACGAACTGTGCCAGTGTGAATCACCAGCAGCAGAAACCCGTACCCTGTATCAGGTTTTACTTGCCCCTCCTGGGTTGTGCTGGTTTTTTTAATTGATTTTCACCCAACTAATTGATATTGCTTTTAAACACAATGTTAGTAGCTGAACTTCAGTGCTCCAGCACCACTGTGTTAGGTCATGTTTAACTTCTGTAGGAAGTGTGTCGAAATACAGTTCACTGCAGACAAGATAGTTCCTTACAGCTGTTATTAACAGCTGACATTACTGAATGTTTTAGACAAGGTCTCCCTCTCCTACATGCTCTCATGTGCTTGCCTTCTTGCTTGCCCTTGCCCTCACTGCTGCACTTGCTCTTGCGTGCTCTCATGCACTTCCTTGCTCTCCCTCATGCTCTTTCCCACTTGCTCCTGCTTCCTCTTCTTGCCCTCTCCCCCTCTCATCCCGTCTCACTCACCCTCACACTTTCTCATGCCCTCTTGCCACCACCTTTTATGTGCACTCTTTCTCTTCATTTCTCCATTAAGCTGTCAAAACCAGATTCCTGATTTCCAGCTGCTTAGAAAATCCTTTAAAAGATCTTCTCAATTCATAAGCACTAAGTGATGCACAGTCACACTCGCGCTGTAGGCCTGTCTCTCATAGGCTCAATTACCTCGTGCATATTGTTACCGCAAAATGTTTTTTTGAAAAGGGAGACAATATTTAATTGGATTGTAGACTGACTCACATTTTACAATACAAGCACCTACATTTTATTCTGTAATTACAGTCCTGGAACACTTTCTGTTTCTTCTTTCTCCTGTGAACTTAAGCTCGGTGTCGACTGTGCATGTGATTTTTTGCTTTAAGTAGCCCCAGTCAACTTTTCATCAGTTTCAGCTGTCTGACATGCATAAAAGTGAAGATTTACTTTTAGAAAGTTTTGGGGGATTTTAAAGTTCCAAAATTTATTTTCTTGATTTCTTGTAAGAAACACAAGTGTGAAATTACCTCGTTATTCAAACTTCCTTCAAAACCTTTTTTATTCCACCCCAGTACACAAAATGAAAGAAGACCAAAGGCTGAGTATTTTTCCATTTGGTCCGAAATCGGTTTCCTTCAAAACCAAGCCTTCTTATTTATTAAAATAGTCAGACAGCTCAAAGTCACTTTTGTGGGTGTGTTGCTTCCATTTACTTCATAAAGCAGGCAGCATCTAATTTAATTTATTTTGTAGTATAAGTTTTACATGTGAAACCATGTTTGTATTCTCAGAGACATGATACAAGTTACTTCTTACATGTCTTTGTTGGAAGAATTCTCAGGACACATAGACTCAGATCACACACAGTAAACTTTATTTTCTTGAAGTGTCACATGAAAATAAACCACTGGTAGTAGTGGTTTTATTAATGGTATATCTGCAATTTTTCTGCCCGTGATTGTTAATTTTCTAAGTACAGATTTTGTATGCAAGGGACATACAAAGAAATGGGGAGGTTAAAAAAGGGCTTGCAATAAGAAAATACTTTTTCAGCTGAAGTTAACAATGTGTTCAACTCATGTCATTTAATTATTCTTAAAGAGTAATTTACAAATGTCACTATTGTAAGTTTATATTTGAAGGTCACAAGTTATAATACTTGTTTAAAATCTGGCTGTACTCCATGCACATGTTTAATTCTAAAGTCTTGGAATAAATCTTTTGGCTGATTTTCATAGGCTGTGGCTAGATCACTAGTAGCAATAACAGCTGTGTCTTTTGCCATAAGTATTGGAAAATACTTTTTTGTGATGGGCAAGCAAACAAGATAAACTTGTGTCAGGTTGGCGTATTTTTTCCACAAAACAAGTGAAAAAGCTAATGGGATTTTATATTTTGCAGTTGAGTGCATAGCACTTAAGACTATCACAAACTGCAAATACCCCACTGTTCTGTTTTTCTTACTGAATTCCTGAGCATGTATATAATTTTTTTTCTGCTGGAGAGCCACAGGAGCACAGGATACACACCTCAGCAGGATGTTCTGGCTCACAGAGAGAAATAGATGGGATGAGGATTTCTGAGTAAGACTGACTAGAGACAGGTTGGTGCTCTTGCTAAATCCGTAAACACAATTGACTTTCCTTTCATATGAACATTGGCTTCAGGATATGTCTATTGAGCTTGTAGCTAGCCAAAATGTTTGACAAAACCATTTTGACCATCCTTAATGATTAAATGTGGCTATTAACATAAAAAGGATGAAATAATTACATGCTATAGCACTTCGTATGCAATTATCTTCCAGTGACCCTTGCCTTTTGGCCCAGGAATGTGGGACAGATGTCAGCAGAGTTTTTTTATGGATATTTTTAATAACTTGAAAAATCATTTTGTTACATTCCTGGTACTTGCGTACAAGTTTAAAAGAAGCACAAGAAGCTGTGATGTGTTTTTATTTTATATTTTTTTCTGAACTGTGACAGTTGGATATCATAAGTGTGTTGTCTGTTAGCCAGTATTGTAACACTCTCAGCAATAAGTCATCTAGTGGAAATATTCCACTAAACTCTAACTTCTGGTTCTCAAAAGAATTTTAAGCTTCTGGGGTTTTGTTTCCTTTTTTTTTTTTTTATTTGAAACTAACTGTTGCAGTCCTTTTTCTACAGTGGTAGGCACAAATGGGTAACTACAAACATAAAAGTTAAATTATCTTGACATCAGATGTTCCAGGGTAGATTTTTGACAAAAAATCTTGGGCTGTTTAGACAGCCCTGAAGGGATAATTTAATGAGTGCATTAGTTTCTGGGATGTTTTCTTCAATAATGCAAGCAAGCAGTATTTTTTTTTTTTTTAATTACTTGACTGAGTTAAGTCAGTCCAAGGTAGGTCTTTCCAACCATTAAATGAGATTAACATGCATTTCCTTCTTCATAAAAGCAATGAAATAATGTATTTTCTCATATGGTCAACAGTTTGGCTGTTTTTTTGGGTTTTTTTATATTTTTTTTAACTGAACAAAACTATGCCAAAACAAAAAAACCCACCTCTTCTACAAAGAGAGGAATTTTGTAAAGACATCTGGAGAAAGGGAAATTATATTTGAGAGTAATTTTTAATATTACTCTGACGCAGTGCTCAGTCATATGGTTTTTTGCCTTTTCTATCAAAAGTGCAACACTCTTGTGGAACCCTCTTGCTCTTTGAGAGCAGGAGACCATAAATGACCACATTTCTCCTGGAGTCTGATACCTGTCTGTTTTTTTTTCCCAGCCAAGTTTGCTGTTCCTGAAGCAACTCCATAAAATACAGCAATAGTCTAGCTCAGCAATGAGTCTGCTTCCTAATCAAGACAGCACCTAGAAATGTTTGCCTTTTGTTTTCAGCAAAATCTTTACTCTAAGCAGATGTGGAATTCACCTGTAATAATGCAGTGTGTATTTAAGATACTACAAATATCAGTGAACAACCTTTAATAGGAGATAACAGTTGTCAGGATGTGTTGGTAAAGGTTTCCCAGAAGAGACTATATTTCAGCTAGAAAAGGGCAAACCTGCCAACTTATTTTGAGATTAGAAGCACAATCAGTGGGAATGTTCCACCAACTGCACAAAGAGATATGGAAGATAATACTTCATCTTCAGATGAAGCATTGCCCTTTCTCCAAAGTAATATCTAATTATTAATGCTTGCCCGAGAATAGCTGTGCTGCTTCATGCGTCTCACCTTTTTAATACCTGCACTTTTAGACTTGGTCTTTAGAATGGTAACATCTAGCATAACCTTTAGAGTTTAATTTTTGGTATAAATTATGTAAAGAAAAATCATTTATTAGCCACTAACAATAGAGCTAGCAGGTCACCCTTGACAGTGACTAATAATCTTCAAGGAGAGCTCCATGATGAAAAAACAATTGCTGAGATACCAGTGGCAGCAAATCACAAAGTTATTAGCACACATCATATTGACACAGCAAAAACAGCATGACCAAGTCTTTCTTGAAAGAGTAAGGGATTTAAGAATTTAGGGGAGATGCATTCAAAAAGTTTGGTTTTCTCACTGCAGGTAATGAGTATGGATGAAATGGTTTCATGCATCAAGGGACAGAAAGGGCACAATTATCCATCGTGAAAACTTTAGCAGAGCTTTATTTTCTCTTGATACTGATACTTTCTGCTGCTAACTTCAGCTATGCAATGGGACTTGGACAAGCAAAGCACTGACATTTACAGCAGTTTTACAGAAGTAGAGAAGAACACAGTAATTTCTATGTTCCTTCAGAGCTCCATGCCTCAGCAAGTGTGAGCAGGTGGTGTTTTCAAACATGTGAAGAGTCCTCTCTCCCTCCATAAGACCAGTGATCAGAAAGACTTGAATTCTGGGAGGTTTTTTGTTTTGGTTTGGTTTTTTTGTGGGAAACCTGTTATTCCTGCTCTTCAGTAGGTGCAGGAGAGCTATAAAAAACTTTTTCTTACTGGAATTTTCATGAGCTGTTCAGGTATTTCAAAGTATTAAATAGGTGTTTATAAAAATTGAAGAACTTGGATAACCTTGAGAATTAGTAAATGGATGATCTCAAACTGGACATAGTTTTGTTTGGTGTTTCCCACCTACCTTTGCTAGTCCTATAAAATTTTATGTCTTTCTATTCATTATTACAGAAACATGCATATACTGTAAGTTACTTAACAAAAATGCTCTGATTCTTGGTTAAGCTGCAGATGTGCAAGGCTCTAGATGTTAGCTTAAGGCTCAGATTCACTGCAATTTCAAGGAGAGGCTCTCTGTTTTGTATAGCAGAAGAAAAAGAAGACTTTTTTTCTTTTCCTCTTAAAGGTCATGTTGTTTTTCAGAAAATGTTCTCAGCACTTCTCCTTTAGTCACGTTGGGATGTTAACCTCTGAGGGCAGAAACACAGCAGGCTTCCTTCGATGGTCTAATTGCTCTTCCTCCCTATTCAGTGTGATGTGCTGTTTCTTACAGAACTGAGGAGCAAAATTGACAAGATTGCTATGACCAGTCATCTTGTTTCAGCACAGCCAATTCATGAGTATTCATGATACAGTCTGTAAGGATTTGTTGCTTCATCCTCCTACAAACAGAATTGAATAGAACCTGATTTTTCTGGAGATCCAGATGTCTAAAAAGTGGCCGAGAGTAGTGAAATGATTCATTAGACAAGTGGACAGGGAGATGGACTGGAAGGGAACTGAACTGCTGGCCTCAGCATGTTGTGATAGTGGCTTGAAGTCTGGCTGGAGGCCACTCACTGGTAGGATACCCAGGGGTCAACACTCGGGCCAGTACTGTTACTCCTGACCTCAACAACAGGGCAGAGAAAGTCTGAGAAAGTCTGAAGGAAATGTGGAAGTGTGAGAGGTGCTTGATACACCAGATATCTGTGCTGCCATTTGAAGGCATCTTGACAGGCTGGAGAAATGGACCAAGGAGTAGCTCATGAAGTTCAAAAAAGACACGTACAGAATCCAGAGGAGAGTAACTCCATGCACCAGTACAGACCAGGGGCTGAGAAGCAGCTTTGCAGAAATGATGTTGGCAAGCCCAGTGGATCAAACCCAAGAGACAATAATAAACCCTTGTGGCAAGGATGGCTGCATTAGGAAGAGCACTGCCAGCAGTTTGAGAGAGGCGACCCTTGGCTCTAGTCATGCCTGCCACATCTAGAGTTTATGTCCAGGTCTTTCCTCTCCAGTACAAAAGGAGACATGGATATACCGGAGCAAAGGGCACAAAGAAGATCAAGGGAGTGCATACAGGGACATGTAGAGAGAAGCTGAGAGCTGGGATGGTTTACCCTTGAAGAGAAGGCTCAGCACACAGAAAGCATTTTGCTACAGAGAGAGTCAGAACACTGGAATAAAGAGAAACTCTGCTGCCGGGAGAGGTTGTGGAGTCTCCAGCCTGTGAGATATTCAAAACCCAACTGTTCAGGATTCTGGACAACTTTCTCTATCTTGAGTTGAGGGGTTTGGATCGGGCAATCACCAGAGATTCCTTTCTGAGACAAGCCGTGATGCTGTAAACTTGGTTTGATCCATGACTCTCTAGTACAATGCCAAATGGAAAACATTACAGCTTTTTCATGGAGCATGAGGCCAGTGTTTATTTAGCCTGAAGGTAGACACATTCTGCTTTTGCCTAGACTGATCCAAACAAATGGGATGATAACTGCAGTTTTATTGCGCCAGACCTGTTTTCTAGCTGTTTCCACAATATTGACCCACTTAAATGGAGATAGAAATTAAGTTTCAAGTGCTGAAAATATCCAATTAATAGAGATTGCTGAGCAACTCTTTTGCAAAGCTCCTAATCTGCAAACACTTTTCTAATCGATAGCTACTTCTGTTCAATATAACCCCAAGGTGACTGTATTCTGTCAGCTGAGAGTAAGACATGGAGCTCTTGAAAACCTGGAAAGATTTATGTCTTTGGTAAAAAAATTAATTTTTTTTCAAAACATCCTACAGTGTAGCATGAAATTCAGCATTCCTTGTTCCCTTCCCTTATTGGTATCATCATCTTTTAGTTGCACAAGGTTTCCAAATCACTCTTTTTCTACTGTTCATGCTATGATTCAAGGGTCATTCCCTGATGGGACATCTGTTGGTGGGTAAATGCTTGCACAACCTTCCCAAATACTTTGTGTTCTCTCCTTCAGTCATTAGCTAAGTCCAAGCCAAGAAGTGACATGCCTTGAGAATATCCAGTGGTACTGTGAGTGGATTGAGATACATTGGCAAAATTCAACAATGTGCATTACAAGGTATTTTTGCTGTAGTGAGTTTCAACTTGAATTTCTTGATGAGAAAAGCCTCTATGAACTTACCTGCAGGGTAGAGTGGTCTGATTAATGAATATTCATGCAGAGAAAATGGTGTCTGCTGTGACAGACAGAAGAACAGTAATTGCTTTTAAGGATTGATAAACGTTTAAGTTGCAGACCACCCCAGACAGTAAGTGCTGGAAACAGTAGCATCCTGCTTCCCTTGTCAAAGCTCAAAATGAGTGGAAAAGTAATTCTTTTTCTGTTCAAATTGAGTAAGTGGCAATCGCTAATTTTACACCATTTTTCTGCCAAGTCTCTCTGTAGGTGGCAGAAGATTGTTGCATTTGGTGAATTTCTTAGTGTTGTCTGGGAAAGAGTGTCACTGGTTCAGGTGATGCTCCTGAGTAGCATGGAATTGCTTTTATTTTATTTCAGGGTGCATCACAAGTAGCTGTTTTTCTCTATGGCCCTGATCAGAGAGTCACCCGTGCTCAGTACCTGTCACTCAGACAGCAGGAGCAGTAAAGCTTGTTCAGCACATTGTTCCAAAAGCAGCCACAGTCACACCAGCTCCCCTGAAATCTCTGTGCATATAAGATGCAGATAATCAAACAGAAGAGGAACATCAAGGAAATGGCCAAATTCACAGATCCTTGAGGGGAAAAAAAAAGATATATAAATTTCATGTTGCCAAATAGCTTCTCTGTTACATCTTTAATTTATTGAAGGGAGGTATCTATTCAAAAGGTATTGTAGAGAAAGGAATAAATATTCAGGTGACAACAGTATGCTAAAACCTGCAAGACAGAGATATCTGTTACAGGAATGCAGTGGAATTTCAGATTGAAAGGTTGAATTCTTGCATTCAAAACTGAAATGCTGTATATGAAACTTGTTTATTTGCAACATGGTTTTCCCCAAATGTATCAGTATTTCAAGGGCACTTACTAAGAAAACCAGATGGATTTACAGATGGAACAGGGCTGTTATGGTTTTGATACCATATTCCTGTTGTTTGAAAGAAAGTAGGAAAAATTGCCATGAGATGTAAAATTGCTGATTAATATCTAAGTACTTACACACTACAATCATTGGGTAAATCACTTTATTTTACTGCAGGGATTACAGAGAAAATGTAACACACAGAAAAAAATCTGTTAATTTATCCACATAACTGTGGAGTTATGAAACCTTTGAAAGGGTGAAGATAGACTGCATAAGTCAGTCCTTAGTCAGCTTATTCTAAAATATAGTGGGATCACATTTAAAACCAATTTTAGCCCATTGATTAGGTGGAGGTGCAGAGATTAATAGATTTTTTTTTTTAATCATTAGAGCAGCAGTCCTTTGTATCTGGCACTTACCCAATGATCTGCCTTGTGAACATCATTTCATCAGTTCTTGCAGGGCAGCAAAGCTCTATTATAAGATGCTTTTTCTGACGGGCCAGAAAAAAACAAATGCTCAACAAAATCACGTTTTGCAAGTTTACGTGCAACACAACCTTTCTGAACCTGCTTACCTCTCTCAAGTCTGGAACTGAAATATTTTTCTGCAGCTTGAAGTAACATGCAGTACATGCAAGGATACATATCTTAGGAGCAGACTGTACTCCTTTATGGCAATGTATGTGTGCCTGAGTCTCCTATTGTAGGAAAAACCCTTTTTCCTTTTCATGGCTCCTGAGATTTATGCAGTTGGCAGGCATTTCAAGTTGTAATTGTGAGTCACTGGATGTTAACCCAAACACTTTCTTTCTTTGCAGGCGTGGAATAAGCACTGGGGGGGGAAAAACAAAGGGGCAAAACAGCTTGCTTGGTTATATAAACAAATCAAGTGACTACTGCTGCCCATCAAGTTTTTCACTGCACTAGGGGCTCACTTCTGGTGAGTTGCTGGTGCCAAGACTATTACATGTTGTACTTATCATCAAATCAGCTTTCTTTACTAATTAAATCTCTTGGAGTTCTCTCTTGGCATCTCTTCAGCCAGTACAGACAGGCTGTAGCTTTGGACATAGGCATAAATATGTGGTTGTGTCTGTGTAAATTCTCAGTACCATTTATTTTGATTCCTGGAATGTGAAAGAATAGGGCTTCATATTTTCAGCTTCTTTCTGCTACTTTAATTAAAATCAATAACTGTCACTGTGATAATGGATGGTCTTCCTGGACAAGAGCAATTGGCCTGTTCAGAGAGAATGGAGTGAAGGGAAAGGCGTAAGATTGTAAATTGTCTTACCCATTAGATATGATGTTGAGGTCTTTCAAAAAATAGTTTTTTACATTTGCTATTGAAAGAAAAGGACACAGAGGAGTGGATAGTATTTAAAAATACAGAACTGATAAGGAGCTGTTCGCTTTTTAATAAAGTCTCAGAGCTGAGTATGGAGATTCTAAGCATTGACCCATACTTTTGCTGATGCTGTATTTTCAATCTGAAGGGATTTTCAGAATAAATGGGAATCACACAGAGAACTCTATCACTGCTTAGGCTCTGTTTTGACAAACAGTCTTCACTCTGGCTACTGACCACTGTGTCTCCACAATTCAGTTACAGATTAAATTTTAAAAAGTGTATTTGAACTACAGGTCTCATTTGGGAATAAATGGAATTTATATTTTAAGGTATAATTTACATTGTTTGTTCTACACCAGGCAAATGCAGTGTCTTCTTGCAGATGTGGAATTGTTTAA
Organism: Bombycilla garrulus; assembly: GCA_013400315.1. Taxonomy (NCBI): domain Eukaryota; kingdom Metazoa; phylum Chordata; class Aves; order Passeriformes; family Bombycillidae; genus Bombycilla; species Bombycilla garrulus. The sequence goes on along the minus strand of VXBU01000096.1, from coordinate 254,403 downwards.
TGTGCCGAAGACATTCCTGGTAGGATGTATGTAAGAATAAATATATCAAATATATCCTGTAAACAAAGCAATATACTTTATTCAGCATTGTCTTTCAAAAAGCTAAAATGCAGTTCAGCAGTATCAGAAAAAAATAGTTTTTTTCTTCTATAGTATTCCTATTTAGTAAGGCCAATCTTTTTTCTATTTCATTTTTCCCAAAAAACTAAGCTTATCAGAGTAACTTTTATGGCCACATTCTTTAAGGCAGCAGAATTTCTATGAGTGAAGATTACTTGCTTTAGGATTTGGGGCTGTAATGCAGGAACGGTCTAAAAGTGTTAAGTAATGTAAGTGGGTCTTGGAAGGGTACTAGTTTGCACTCATGGAGAAAACAGAACTGTGAAGTTCCCAGTAAAGCTGCCACAAAGCAACACAACTTTTAGCTTAGAAAAGGATACAGAAGACAGAGAGAATAATTTGGATGCTAATTAAGAAAAATCTACTTAACTTTGTCTGAAGTTCCTTTAAACTTTATATTAGCCACAAAAAGGAAGTTATTGATTCAAAACTGAGTTGTTATCTAGCAGTTCTTAAGCAGGAGGTTTGATTTCTGTCTTTCCTGTCATCTTCTGTCTTATTTGTATTCCACACAATTTTTTTTTTTTATTCCTGCTAAGCCTGTTGGACCATTTAGTGAGTAAAAGGTCATGATTTGGTGTGTTCATACCACCATGTCTATCTCAATATTTGGCTTGATAGGCAGGGCAGCTTCTGTGGATAGTGCTCTGACAGAACATAAACACAAGCAGAGTGAAAATAAGGGGGAAAAAAAGTGGGAGTGTTGGAATTAAAGCTGTCTGGAAATTCTGGTGGATGAGACAGAAAATTCAGTCTTATTTCAGAAATAATGTGAATGGGTAAAGAAAGTTAAATTGAATATTAATTAAATTGAATATGATAAAAGATCTGTTCATGGATATATGCCACCATTTGTAAAAAAGATAATGGTTTTTTTGCAATCAAATGTTATATCAGGTAGCACTTTATTAGGACACAGGCTAGTGAAATCTGTACTAACAGTGAGGAGACTGGTGTTAACATGCAGCAATTGTATGCGGCAGCTACCAAAAGCTGAACCGAAAGTGTTCCATTCTACATATGTTTCTATAGTTTTAAACATTTATACTTCTGTTTGACTATGTCTTGTGTCAGAATATGAATATTTCTTGGGCTAGTTTTTAGTTAGATATACTATAGTGTCTCACAATTAACTGTTACCTCAGGAAGAAGGAAGTGTCTTCTTGTTAATGATCATCTCCTAAAACATTGGAGATAAGTGAGCAGAAGATGGAGTCTGGGAATTCATTCTATTTTTTGCATTTAAAAATGCATCTGCATTTTAAAAATTACCCATCACTTTGATAAAATACTGAGCACAACCTGGCGTAGCTAAATCATGTATTACTGGATCATAATACGTGGAAAAACCATCTTGCCATAATGTTTTGCACCTTGATCTTTGTGTTCATGCTGAATTCCTGTCCCTGTGATTTTATGTTCTGGTTGCAAGCTAGGAACCTGTTTAACTTTTGTGTTTTGTGTGACTGTGATTTGAGGGCACATTGCAGATTTCAGCTTAGAGCCCCAGGGTGTGCTTGAGCCTGGACTCTCTGGTCACTCGTGCTGAAGAATTTGTTGACTTTCTCCAGTCTGAAGTTGTCCAACTGTGTCATTTTGTCCTGTGAAAACTGAGTGCTTGAACTTCTATAGTTGCCTTTAGCACACACATCTGGGACCTCTCTGCATGGTTTTTGCAATGTACATGTGAGGCAAAACAATGGGAAACTGGGATTAAGAGAATTATTCACATTTTTGCTGTTAGGAAATGGAGAAACTGCAGAGTGTCTTGGCACTTCCCTGATTCTATTCAGACTTGTCCAGCAGAGAATTCTGTTGTTGTTTTGTAGCTACAGTATTATTCAAGTGCTGCTTTAAGAAGCTGCCCTGAAACTGGTGAGGATCAAGGTGGGAACAATCAATGGGTGTAGGACACATTAAAGTATTTTTCTGACTAGTACGGCAATTTGCATTTTGTCCATGCAATATCTTACTTATTTATAAACATTCTGTATTCTTGGTAGCAGAATAAGAAGAACGATGGAGATTATTTCATGCATCAGAGTATCTGTGCACACAATAAAATCCCAGGAGAGGGAATAAACTTGGGGTGTATGGGAAGTCTGGAGCAGAATCGATGTGTAACCAGGGCTTACTTTATGAAAAAAGTTCTTAACAAATCAAAGAAATATCTGAAGAATAAAGAATGAAATATCCTTTTAGTTACACAGAAAGAGGGACTTTTCATCAAGACTGGCTACTTACTGACCTGGCCAAATACATATAGAACATAATTTTTAAAATTATTGCAAGTAAAGTGTTTTGTTTTCCACGTATTATTTTTCTGCTTGGATGTCATTTTGTCTACTGTTAAGAAGACGCAGGGCAAAACCAGAATTATTGCAGCCATGCAAATGGGATGGCTCTTGCTGCTTAGCTGGTCTAAAAGGGAGTAAATTATAATTACTTGACAGATTGAGCAATAGGTGTTTTATTTCTTAGTCTCTCTAATTTCATTATTACAGAACATTCTCTTATAATGCAATGAACAATGGCATTCATTGGTTTTTGTTGGAAATGTAGAAAAAAGCCTGAAGAATTCAGCAAAACTCATGTTTTGTGCCTTTACGTGTTCTTGATGCTGGTATTTTTCAAGGAGTTTCTGAGAAGGCTTATTTTCACTTTGTGATTTTGCACAGTGTTTCCTGAATGAATCTTTGTGCCATGGAGACCTTCCCTGATGGCATTCTGACCTTCTCCAATTGGAGCTGCTGTAAAGAGAGGCACAAGGTCTGTGGTGGTAAGGATTGGACCAAATGCCCACCCCACCTGTAAGTGAGATGCTAAATAGTTTTAGGGTTGTTTTCCAAGCTCATACTAATTATTATTTGTCAGCTCCCCATGAACTGGATTAGAATTGTAGTTGAATATAAATGTTTTTTTTGACCCTAAGAGCAGCATGTTGCACCTTTCAGAAAAAAAAGAGCAAACAGAATATTTGAGTCTTATGAAGTTCAATAAGTCCAAGTGCAAGGTACTGCACCTGGGTCAGGGCAATCCCAGACATGAGACCAGGCTGAGAGATGAAATCATTTGAGAGCAGCCCCGCAGAGGAGGATTTGGGGTTCTCATGGAGGAAAATCTGGACCTCAGCCAGCAATGTGCGCTTGAAGCCCAGAAAGCCGAACACACCCTGGGCTCCATTCAAAGCAGCGTGGGCAGCAGGGCAAGGGAGAGGATTCTGCCACTCTGCTCTGCTCTGCTAAGACCCCAACTGGAGAATTGCATCCAGCTATGGGGTCCCCAGCACAGGAAGGACATGGACCTGCTGGAGAAACTCCGGAGTTGAGCCGTGAAGGTGACGAGAGGGCTGGAACATCTCTCCTATGAAGACAGGCTGAGAGAGTAGTGACTGTTCAGCTGTAGAGAAGAGAAGGCTCTGGGGAGAGCTTTGAGCAGCCTTTTGGTACTTAGAGAGCTTTTATGAAAAAGAGAGTAATTTTTTTTACGGGTGAGCAGCGAAAGGATAAAGGGAATGGTTTCAAACCTTAAGACAAGATTTAGATTAGATATTAGGAAAGACGGTCTTAACTGTGAAGGAGGTGAAACAGTGGAACCAGTTGTCCAGAGAAGTGGTGGATGTCTCATTCCTGGAAACATTCAAGACCAGATTGTATGAGGCCATGAGCAACCTGGTCCAGAGGGTGGCATCCCTGCCTGTGACAGGGAATTGGGAACTAAATGAGTTTAAGGTCCCTTCAAACCCAAGCCTTTCTATGATACAACTCTATGACTTCCTAAATTCCCAATTCTAGCTGAAAAATGTTTAGCCTCAAACTAATAATTTTTATGGGTCTTTTTCTAATCAGCAATAACTGTAATGTTTTCACAGGATGCTTCTGAGTGCATCTAGTTATGGAGGTTTGACAAAAACTCTTTGGATACAGCAATTTCTGAAGCATTGTGATTCTACCTTCTGAATGAATAGCTTTAATGTGTTATAGCTGTCTTTCCCAGTCATCAGCTGCTTTGTAAATCATGGCAGTTGATAGCAAAGTGGGTTCCCGAAAGCAATTAGACAAGACTTTTTTGTATTTTTCCCCTCATCTCTCATTCCATCTGAACCTGTCTCTTTTTCATGTTAATTTTAATGTAAAGGTTTGTTTGGGGTTTTTTTTAAGGCTACGTAGTGTCTGCAGCTCAATGCATTAGTGGTGCCCTGCAAGCTGGGGCAGACAAGTTCCATATCAGTAATTTAATAAGTCATACATAAAACAAAACAGCATAGATTTATTTTGTTTTAAAATTGAATAGGGTCAGCTGTGTGAGCAATGTATCTGCCGACTACTGTCATTGTCCTGCCTAGGCAAGCTCATTTATCTTCGTTAGTAAACAACTTAAAAGGCAAAGAAGGTAGATGGCTTAAGGGAATGTTATTAGGACACAAAATCTCTGATGTCTTGCCTAAATCCAGGCTGAATAACTTATTAGAGATCTACCGCCAGTATGCAGTTAGGGGATGCAGCTAAACATATGACTGTCATTAGCAGGTGACAGTGGAACAGGCAGTTGTCACAGCTGAGAGGTCAGCACAGTTAAATCAATCACAGTCAGGATGTCTGCAGAGAAAACAATAAAGGTGCAAGCTTGTAAATTCTGACAATCTCCAACATTTGAGGTGCATGCATTCAGTTGCAAAGTCTTAAAATTTAAGGGCCAGTGACCAGACACCTTAGCTGATTAATATAAGGTTTTTTTTTCCTTTTTAAACCTAAATTCTTTGGCATGTGGAATACTTTATACTCTCTGGTGGGAAACAATGATTTGTGATATATGAAGCAGTTTAAATAAGCAGTTTACTACAGTAAAAATTAGTGAACAGGTTGTTTAGTTTTACAGTCACTTAATTTCCCGTACCATCAATTCAGTGGTCCTATGGCAACCAAAATCATCAATTTGGAAATGTACTTTAAGCATGGGTACACAAACATGCTGGATGGTGGGGAAGGGCGTTCTCTGCTGAAGAACCACAGTAAAACCACTATAAATTAAAAACATATAATCTGCTTTCATAAAAGCCGTCATGAACTTGCAAAGACTTTCTGGGGCCATTAAAACGTCTGTATTTCCCAGCAGAACTCATTACCCTAAGTGCATCCCTGTGGACTCCAAGAACTCCAGCTGTATTTGAGAAGTATCTCAAGGGCAACAGCTTCCTCTGTGTCTGAAAAGACCATTGTTTTGCTCTTTTTTGCAAAGACAGCACATAGTTGAAAGGATGTGTTTAGAGGAGAAAAAGAAGTTACAGAATGTACCAGGTGTTATGTCAACACCTGCAAAGCTACTTGTCATGTCACCTGTAGGAATTGGACAATTCTATTTTGAAGACGTTTGAAACACCTGAATGATAAAAATTGATAATAGAAAACTCCTATTGGGGTCATGTACGCTTCTCAGTATTCAGACTGCAATAAATCTTTCCAGTGCTATTGTCCCTTTTTTCATTGAAGTAGAGTGTTTCCAACATTCTTCTCTCTTTTGCTCCAGAAGACTGTTACACAATACACTATACTGTTTACCTAATTTCTGAAACCTTTTACTTTGTTGCATATAGGGCCAGAGATTAATTTCTATTTTTTTTTTCTGTGAAATTGGTAATGATGGGAATGTACATTTTTTAGATGAAGTAAATACCTGAAGTTGCTGAATCGGGCCTCAAGTCTGTTCTGTAGAAATGTTCTTCAGCTTTGCACATAAAGAAATGGAGCAAGTTATAATGCTTCTGCTTTCTTACTTATTCTTTGCAACACAGAACACAATGTGTTGTAAAATGTTGATGAAATAGAGATCAGCAAAGAAGTCTAGGAAGGCACTGAGAGGTTTTCCTAAAAAGCTATTAAAGCAAGGAGTACAAAGTGTAGCATGGGCCGATGACACTTACTTGCTATCTCACTAAAGCTGCGTGTGCAGTAAATTTTTTCTGTGTTCAAGGTGGTGGGGTGCAGCCCCTTTGTTGGAAGTTGGTGAATGGGTATATGAACACATGAAGGCTACTTGCAGAAAACACCAGGAAACTGTTGAAGGTGCACTTATTGGGCATTTGGAAAATCAGAAGTAACTGAATAGCTGGTTTGACTCTGTGAAGTTGACAACCCAATGCTGCTTAGACTCTTTCTTAAATTTCCCAAGACACTCTCTCTCTCCCATGCCTCAGAAAAGGGTAAGAAACAGTGCTGATCTGAGGTTGTTTTGTTTGCATTGGGTTTTTTTGAAAAGAAAGTGTGACGACCATTGTAAGAACTGTGCTGTTACTTGGCCCACTGAAAGAGCAGAGCGATGCAACCCAACCTTTGCAGGAAGAGACTGGACACAAATTAATATCAGAATTGTGTGGGTTATATTACACCAACTAGTTAACCAGCTAGGTAAAAATACTTACACAAGAATTTCCCCTATTAGAGAAAACAAAGACAAGTCAACTTGCCCTAACAGGAAGAAAATAAAATCAAAAATACAGTTTGATACTCCTTTTTGATGAATTTCACAGTCTAACATTACATTTTACTTAGTTATTTAAGAACTATGCAAATAAAATGCCAAGACACACTTCTCTCAGTGATCAGCTTAAGTTCTCAGTGAGCACTGTAGTCAAACAACTGATAAACTCTGACTAGCTCTTCCCATCAACTGCTGAAGACCATTTCTATTGCAGCATTGAAGATTAAAGGCCAAAGATCCGATGTGTTGTAAAAATTTTTTAAGCAAGTTTTTAAAAAGATAAAAATATTTGTGAAAGATTGAAATTATTTAAAAGTTGTGACTATTGCTTCAGTACAGATTTCTGAGATTACTAGTAGTAATATTAGTTTTGACTTTATTGTTGGATGAGGAGCTATATTAACAATATCATCATTATTCTAACAGGAAAAGGTAGAGACCTCAGTTCTTTCAGCAGTTCTCCTGCTGTTTCAGTATTTCTCATTTTGCTGCTCTGACTTCTTTGTATGAAAAACAAAGGAATATGAAAGACCTCAAACAGGATGTTTCTGTTTCAGTGGCTGATGGCATCTGTTAGTAAGTACTGGATCAGTGATAACACTGCCAATTCATGAAAGAAGAACAGAATTCCTACAAACAGGGAAAAGTGAAAGTCTTTCTCGGGTAAGGGGTCATCTGCCAAAATAATAGGCAACTGTTGATGTTGCTATAGAGTTAAAATAAATGTATCAAATATTGAAGCCATTGGTTGGTAAAATAGGAAGCTGCATGAATGAAGGAAAAAAATACAGTATTTTTATGTTACCTGTTATCTCAAAACAAGCCATGAGTGCAATCAAATTTATGAAAGATTGATTAACACTGTTCTCTAAATTACTTCCTTTATTGTTTTCCTGATAAGCAATCACTCAAGGAGATCAAGTTAAATGTATCCATAGTCTGACCTTCATACAAGTTGGAAATATGTAAGAAAAAAGGGTCAAAATTTCCTAGCTGTATGTTATTTCCTCTGGGATATTTTTGTTTTCTTGTTTGTTTGTTTGTTTAGCATTTTGGTTTGGTTGGTTGGTTAGGTGTTTGTTTGTTTGTTTAATTTTTTGTGGTTTTTTTTAATATTTTTGGTTTTGGGGGGTGGGGTTTTTTATTTGGGTTTGGGTTTTTTTGGGTTTTTTTTTTCTGGTGGTGTGTGGTGGGCTTTTTAATTGTGAAAAGCAGTTGATGGGAAGGGCTAGCCAGAGTTTATCAGTCATATGACTACTGCGCTCTCTGAGAACTTAAGCTGTTCACGGAGAGAAGTGTGCCTTGGTATTTTATTTGCATAATTCTTAAGAGAGCACTTAACAAAGAGAAGAAAAAGCTAGGCCTATCATAGATAATTTTTTTTTAGGTGAATGCCTCCCTGGAGTGAGCCCTGCAGTCAGAGAAACTCATGGTTCTTAATAATGATATAATTCTGTAATGCTTGTATACTCAGAATGAAACTAGCAAGCTACCATCCACTTTGAAATGCTCTGAAGGTGGGACTAATGACCTGAGGTAGAGTTAATTAGTTATTAGAGTTAATTTAGTGTTAAGACTTGATGACAACTTCATAGCCAACTGTAAATGTTATTTCTTTTATTTCTTGTGAGGGGCTGTTTTCCAGCCCACCAGAATCCTGTTAATAAAGACCCTATCACAGGATTTCTGATGAGCAGACACCAGGTAATTTTTTTACTAGGAAAGTTCAGATTTTTTCAGGATTTCTACATACAAGGTATGCTTTAATCAAAAGTACTATGGCAAAAAAAGCTATGGCTTTTTAAATGAGGGCGTTTCTTCTGCTTTAGCCTTATGAATTGCTAAACCTCAACAGTGCAGCAGTGCAAAAGGGCTCCCTGGTGTCCTGGGAGAGCAGCTGGGCTTGCTTGTTTGAAAAATCAAAAGAAAACAAACAAACCCCCCAAACCTCTAATGCTACCTTCTTATTGAAGGACTTGCAGACGGGTCCAGCTGAGAAAAGCTAAGGGTGGCAGCATGCTGGAGATAGAGAGGAGAAGACATGTGATTTCTGAGAGCTTTCTTTACCCAGCCAGGAGATGTGAAGAAGCAGTAAGTTTGGTCCAGAGAAGGACTCCCAGTTTCTTTGCCTAATTACATGGGACTGCCCCGGCTCTCTTGGCACACTTAAAATAAACCAGCTTGAGACAGCAGTTAACCACAGCAACTGCAGTGCTTGTTTGCCTGACCTAGAAAACGATAACACTCTTTTACTCCCATTCTAACCAAAACAAAAACAATCCTCCCCAGTCCCAAATGCAAGACCTAGAAGATCTGATCACCTTCAGATTAAAGAAGCGAATTGTTTAGAAAAAATAGTGGACAGTTTTCTTGTGTTGAGTTGTCAAGGGATGCTATATTTTTTCCTCAGATATTTGTAGATGTGCATGCAGGAGCAAAAGGCACCACAAGGATCCACGTGCCTGGAGGGTCGAGAAGATCAGTCCAGGGCTGAAGTGGCTTTCAGGAGACCATGACTGTCTTCCTGAGATATTGAGTCCTGAACAGAAGAGCAATATCTATCCTCCTTTAGGTGTTTTATCGCAAGGGGAGAATGGTACAACTGCTCCCAAAGCTTGAATTCTTAGAGCTTGTGAGTTTGGTTTCTCTGCCCTATTCCTTGGAAGGTGTCCATATCTGCAGGTGTTTGTTAGGTCATTTATAGTTGAATTTTGTTGTCACTGGTAAAGGTGACTTAAAAAACACCCTGCTGCAAATGACAGCTTTGTGAATAAATAACATTTTGCAAACTTTTCATGTTGGCTTACTTGACTTTTTTTAAAATATTTTTATCTCAGAAATAGCCACTTTGGATACAGAATCAAGTGTGGAGCAAGTCAGCAAGGCTTTAAGAGGTAAAAGCATACTCTCCATAATGTGTTTATGGGGAAAATATTTTGGAAGTTATCTAAAGGTTGATCGTTACTAGATTTTCTCCCTTAGCTTCTACTCATTCAATATCCAACCATCAGGAAAACTAGAGTTTTTGAGCTATTGATGTTTCTTTATTCTAGGGACTATATGACTCAGTAAGGTTTATAGTTTTGTTACTCAGTGATATTTTTTTTCATTTTTAATAACCAGCTTCTTTTTTGGGAGGGGCAGGGGTAGTGAGGAGGAGGGTCATTACAATTTTTGATAATAATAAACCAAGTTGTGATGCATAAGCATTAGCTGGAGTCTTTACAGGCCAAATATCTTCCAGTCAGATGTGGAAGAGTAAAACTCCATGGCATCTTGGGATGGAATGACCCACAATTTTGCTGAGCTGTCTTTGTTTTTTTCTCTCAGGTTTTTTGTTATTTTGTCACAATGCTGTCACAGTCTTACTTGAAAACTGCCAGTAAAGTTTCCGCTCACCACTTTTCTTTCTGTGTCCTTCCCTTTATACTTTTTTTCTTCCAGGACTTGGTAACTTCAATATCTCTTACTTTCTGACTAAAGTGAGAGTACAGGTATGATTTCATAATGAAGTTTTTTCATTAAAACCTGCCCAAGTAATGTATTTCCCATCTTCCACTACATATTTAAGAAAAATCCATTGGAAGTACTACTTATACTCATTATATACATACAAATTGTGTTTGAAACTAAGCAGAGACTTCTGATTTCTGAAATCGTAATTGGCAGCTGTGATAGCAATGGGGTTTTGCCTATATTTTTTACATTGCAACTGAGAGTTCAGTCAAAATTTAGCAATAATAGGCTGTGTAGAGCTAGGAAATTGCTCCATCTTTTTGTCATCAGACTGAATTAATTTCTTCTCTCAAAGCTATCTGGATTCAATAGTTTAGCAAAAGCAGTTTGTCAGTGCCCTGTAAAAATGGTCATTCTGCTCCCTAGCTGTGATTTTGCTGGGTCATGAAACCATGTGCATTTCAGTTGTGACATGCAAAAACTTAATACTTTTTCGTTTTATGTCTATTGAGCTTGTGGAGATTTTTTTTTGTTGTTTTGTAGTTTGTTGTTGTTTTTTTTTGGCTTGGGTTTATTGTTGTTGTAAATAACAAAATGTAAGAATATAATATCACAGTAGGAGAATAAAAAGATGTTTGCCAAGCACTAATCCTTATAAATCAAGGAAGAAAAAAGGTCTTAAAACTTTTTCTCTTGTGATGTCTTCATCTGTGGTTTTTGATTGCCTGTATATTAATATTAGAAAGCATGAAGTTTTACATAGGCCCGAGAACCCTGAGCTCAAGTTAAAGAAGGAATGGATAATTTCAATGCTGTCTTCTCAGGCCATAAATTTCACAGATTATCAGTGTGAATAGCTGGAAGCAATGTTCTCTTTCTCTTTAGATTTAAATTCCACTGCTGTTCTTTTCGTGGTGTCATTCTTGCACTTCTGAAAGGAAAAAAAGGAATACTGGCTGTCACAGGAAAATTCTCTAATGCCTCACAAAGGAAACATACTTATTTCTCTTGTTCTTAGGATAACTAATTTGGGGGCTTTAAACCTTCTTTTGCATACTTTCTCATCTATTTATAATTTTATGAGTGCCTTTGTGGTTGCCTTCCTTAAAATATTATTTTTTTCTGACAGTAGCATAAAAGCTTTTCAAAACAGAGCACAGTCCATTCGACTGCTGGTTATCTGTTGGTTGTCTAATGTAAATGTTCAAAGCACAAGAAATAGAACCATGGTATGCAGCGCCTTGTTTAGTAGTGTGGTGGAAGGCTCATTTTCCCTGAATAGTTTCCACAAGGAAGCAGTGGAAAAATCATCTGTTCATTTGAGCAACTTTTTGGAACCATTTTGTTTTTTCAGTCTCTATGTTCTGAATGGTATTTTAAGACCTTGGCAGAAACATCTCTTACCTTGAAAAGGGGATGGTTTCAGCTTTGTTCATTATGCTCATATTCTTCCTCAGTCTCAAAGTCTTCTCAGTGATAATGCTAAAGGGAGGAGCTTGGCAGCATGATGTTGTTTTGCAGAGGGAAATGTTCTTTTAGTTTTTGTAAGAGAAGAATGTAATGTGATTCACTAACAAATTTTCCAAAATTGCTCTTTGCTGTGTTGATCATACCTGTACAAAACAGGACTCATGAAGAGTGATCCCACCTGTCAGCTCTGAGGTCTCTGGTCACTTAACTCTGTCTTCCAGCTCATTTCAACATTTGTGTCACCTTAGTCTACAGCATGATCTCCAAATTGGAAGTGTTTAAGTATTCCAAATTGTTAAAACATGCTGGTTTGACTCCTCAGGAAGTCTGAACCATAAGTATGACAATGTGACCAGATCAAATTCTCTTTGTGTTTGTGCTGTACCCTAAAATATCTATCAGGTTTTACGGTAAAGCTTCCATATTTTTACTGAGTTATTCTGGGCTTCATGATAAGAAAAGAAAGTTATGTTGCAGGCTTTGCACAGTCAGAAATGTCTGTGGTTTGGTGCTTTTTCTTCACTTGCTATTTCATCCCTTTTTTTATTCAGACCAGACGCATGAACAAATACTTTTCTAATTAAGCAGTTTACGATGCTTGAGTTTCTCAGCTTGTTTTTTGTCTTATTCCTGTAGAAACATGAATCTTTGTGAATCACTGGCTTCCTCCTAGGAGTTGTTTGCAGCTAATATCTTTCCTAGTTGTCTTTTTCTTGACCTGTATTGGAAGGGGACTTTGTTTTTAAAACTGCTGTCTTTTCCTCCTGTTCCTCAGTGGATTATTTCTCTTTCTTTTCCCCTCTCCCCTTAATATGGCTGTTTAAAATATTTCTTTCATGACAGTTCTTTACCCAAGCTTTTTTCAAAATATGAGAATATTCCTTTTAAATACTCTCCAAATCACTATTCAAAATGTAAAAAAATACACTATGTCTCCCTTTTGATAATTTTCTGATTGTTCTTCATTTTATTTCCTTGTAGGGAGAAGTTGTGTTGTTTGTTTAAGGTTGAAAGAGTGTTGTTCCAAATGGAGTCAGATCTCTGATACCTGGCTTTTGAACCATAACATGGGCTACCATCAGTGGGTAGTTTGTATCTCCTATTTAGGCATTATTCTTCATCCCTGGTGATTGCTTCATACCACAACTGTAGGAATGTGTGTCCTACTTCATTTGTATTCATTTCTATTCTGCTGGGTATATTTTGTAGTTTAAACAGTAGGGCATACTAAATTATTACTCTTTTTTTTTTCTATTTTTGTACTTTTATAAAATACAAAGACCTAATTTCTCCCTCTCCTTGTAAATCTGAATAGTAGATCTGTGGCAACTCAGCTAATCAGGGCAAAAATGAACAGCTGTGGTTCATGAATTGGAATGGAACACTTGTAAAACTGCTTGTAATAGACTCTTCTAGTCTTCACTCCCTGGCCAGATCTCTGAAAATTTCTTTAATAATCATGTTACCTTCATCTGATATTTTCAGTTATTTGGGGAAAAAAAGAAGAAAAATGTTTCCTTGGGGATTTCATGTCCCCTTCTCAAGAAATGCAAGGCAGAGCAATGGGATACCATAACAAACCTATTTGTTTAAATGGCCTTAATAGCCACCAGTAGCACATTTAATGATCTGAAACAATCGTTGTTAGTGATGGTTCTTGTAAGTCTTAGGAGATTATTTGTACTGTTCAAATTTCAGTGTTAGATGAAGCTGCCAGACCAGATGGGATTCTGAAGAGAGCACAGAACGGACTCCTCCAGAAAACAGAAAGTGGTAAGACTGATTCCTGGTAATAAAAGATGCCATGGGAAATTATCCTTAAATTAGATATTTAAAGCCAAAGGAACACTGTGAATTTTATTTTCATATCCTTGTTTTTCTTCCTTTCCCCATCACTGTATACTTAATTCATAGTATGTCCAATTTGTGGATGTATATAGTGACCTCTTAATTCAAGCCTAGCTGGAAGTTTTAGTGGTTATTTTTGGGCCATCTGGAACACGAACCTTAATCTTCCTAAGCTGTATTTTAAAATGGCTGATGGACTCATTTGCCAAAGTTTAATTTGACAGATGAATGGTTTTATCTGTTCTATCAATTGAAGTGTAGTCTATTTTTTATCAGTCAACAATATAATTTATGATAAGTACTGTAACTGTTAAATGCATTATGTTGCCCATACAGTGGCTGTCCTTTTGTTGTATCATTCTTCAAATGTACTTTTTTTTTTTTTTTAATTGGAGAACCTATTGCTTCTGCTTAAAGCATGTTAATCAGGAATATAATACTGAAATATAACCAGGAACTCAGCCCACAGAACTCTGATGAGTGTGGAGGCTTAATGTAGCAGAACAAAAAGCTAAATGGAATCACTGTCAGAATCACTAAAAGCTTATCCTTTTCAAATTTAACTAAAAAGAAAGAATTATTACTTCTATTTTAAATCAATAAAAACACTGTGGCCAGTGCATGTTTACTTATCCTGAAAACTTCATTTCCAGAGAGCAAGATCCTGCTTTGTATAATTGTATGCCTCAAAAAAATTTTTGGAAGAAATGTATGTGCTCTTTAGCATCTTCCATGGTAGGGGGAATATTGTTTTTAAGGTATGTTTATATTTTGTAGTTGGAAGCTTTCCATAAACATATTGTGGAAGTTTATTTTGGTGCCAGTCCTACAGAAATGTTTTGAAGCGAGAGTCCCAATATCACTTGTAAATAAAAAGTAATGCTGGGAACAGTAACATACTTTTTTCTCTCATTCTTCTGAGTTTTTCCTGAACCTTAACAATGACTATTGATGACAGCAGCCATCAAGTCTCTGTAGGTGCTGTATTTTTTCCCTTTCTACTGTGTTACCAGTATCTGTACTGACTATTCCTAACTATCAGGAGATTCAGCCAAGAGTGACTGAGAGCTGGCCACTGAAGAACATGTCCACAGTACAGGTCTCACAATTGCTGTCTGTGAAGTTGGTCTGATGAAGATTTATCAAAAGGGAGAAGGGTGCAATTGGAGGACTTCTCCTTTCTTTGAATGACTCTGGTTTTTAATAGATTTTATGAGCTGTGCAGCGCACTTCAACTCTCTGTGTTCAGGAAAATATGTGAATACCTGAAGGAAAATACAGTTTGCAATACTGAGCCTTGCAAAGTGATATGAGTAACTTGGAGGCTCTCAGGAATATTTCACTCCTTTAATTTAACTCCTACATTTTCCGAAAGATGATCGGTATCAGGGAAATTGCGTTGGCCTTTGGTGTGCCAAGCACTGTGATTTGTGACCACAGTGTCTCATAGAAAACTGTTAGTTGAGTGTACTCAAAGGTTCTAAATATTTGAAGGAGTAAGCTGCTGACAAATTCAAATGATATAGTAATTGTGATGTTAGCTTGATAGCAACTTCTGTACTTTTTTTGCTCAAGAAATTGTTCCAAAGTACTTTGAGAAATTGAAGGCTACATTAAGTTAACACTTGTTTCAGGCCATGTGCCTGATTCTCCATCTGGAATCGTGTTTCAGGCAGTCTGTCTGGACTATCCAAGTTATTGAAGGAATGAGGTACAAAGACTTGCATGCACAGGTCCTCTAGAAGTGGGGAGCTGATAGCTCTGTCTGAGGTCAGATGCGCTGTAAATGGGCAAAGACCTCCAGAGAGCTCTGCCACTGAGCCTTATATTTGAGCTGAGTTCTGCCTTGGCAGTTGTTCAGAGTCATATACTGGATTTTGCATATGCCAGGCCATTTACATCATCTGCAGCACAAGACTCTGCTGAGTGGAAGGAGGGTGGGCACTTGGCTAGTTATGTCAGTCCATTTGGAGCAGGAACAGTTACTGAGGTAGAAACTACTCAGGAAACTAAAATTTTGGCATTTATGTCAACAAGAACAATCACAACCGGTGCTGTGTCCTGAGCCTTAGTTACTCACATTTAAATGTATGTACCAGGTGTAGAGTTTATAGGTAATTCCTCTAGAATAGTGATTGTGTCTGTATGGGCACTGCAAGTACCAGTGCTAGGGGACCTCCCTTCCTGAGATAAAAGACAAATATATGAAATTTAGTATATGCTGTATTGTCTCAGCTGCTTGGTTTTGGAATGAGTGGCCCATCTTTGCAGACTGAGTACTTTATATGGGTATTTGTCAAAATTAATTTTGTGGCTGCTACATCTCGAGATGTTCCTTTTTGGATTCTGATAAATGCAGTCCCCAGGGCTGACTGTGGTGGTGGTAAAATGACTGACTGCAGTGCTTATCATCGTGGCACAATAGCAAATATTTCAGTCAGGCACATGTCATTTTTCCTTAACCCTTTTGCCAGCAAAAAAAAAAGGAAGAAGAAAAGAATAAAACAGAAAATAAAATAATTCTGTGACAGTTGTATTGTTATGGCTTAACTCTAGACCTTAAACCTCTATCTCATAGTTAAAAATGTTCCCTCACAGATCCAGATGTGATCTGGGCAACAAAAGAAAGTCTCAGACAGATATAATGCTCAAAATATTTTAGTGTTGACACAGGTCATCTGATTGGAACTAGAGTAAATTAAGGGAAAAAAATTAGGGATTTGGTCCCAATAAGAAGCAGTAGCGCTGTACAGTGCTAGTAGACAGCAGAGTTTACAGTGAGCCTAACACTGTAAAATTTGGGAATTGCCATGTACCATGTTCTTCATAGATTAGGTCCATGCATAAGCTGGACCAACAACCCACCGAAGTAATGCTTAATTAAATACACTGAACGATGATGCTCCCTGTGAAGTCATTGTGTTATTTTTTGGGTTTTGTGTCGGCCATAAGCTGTTTACAGAAACTTGCCAATTTAGGCTCACATAGAAAGTTATCTTTCAATTACAGTTTGGGAGGAGGGTGATGGTGGTATATTGTCTAAAAATTTTAGAAATACCTAATACTTTTATGGATGATGCCATTAAATTGCTACTAACTCTATACTGCCTAGGGAGTTAAATTACCTCTTTTGAGGTATGAAAAAGTATTGTGGTCACTGAAGAATCCAGATGCATAAAATCTCTCCTCTTGCTGTGATTTTTTTTGTAGTTTCTTTAAGAGATGAGCAAAGCAGCAGCCTTTGAACAACAGCTGGCACTGTCCAGCCATCCACAGGCAGGGGGAGAGCAGATGTGTCTGGAGCCCTGACATGGATGTGAGTTCTCAGGCCTCAGTCACACATCACAGAGACCTGTGTTTGGTGAGTGCGGGGTCCCGAACAGAAACAGGCTCCAGCTGTGTTGGAGATGTGCTCATCCTAGCTGCAGGAAGGAAACTGTGTGTGCTTGTGCAGTGCTTTGATTTATCAACTTCTTCAGTCTGCACTTCCCCTAGACTGAAGAGAAAAGCACAAATATATATATACACATGCAGAGATGCAGTTGTACGTTTGTACGTAAATACACATCTATTCATTTTTATATGTGTACAAACACATTATACACATAAATCTGCATCATCAGAAAGTATGGATATCTTAAATTGTGATCAGAGCACAATACCTCAAATTTTTATCCATGCTGTTATGGAGGAAAGAAATAGAATTGAACTCAGAAAGAGGTGAAGAGTTCTTATACAAATGAAAAATCCTGATATAATGGCAATTTTCTGCATCATGCTGTTAGTCTAAGAACTAAAACTATCTGCAAACTATCTGTAAAATATCTTTCTACAGAATACCCAAAGATTACATTAGTGTGTTTAAAGTACCCCTTAATGAATCCTGATTCTTTCTCTATCAAACCCAAGAGCATTTACAGATAGTTCTATCATATCGCATCCTACGTTTTGGAAAGAGAAAGCTGAAACTCAGATGGCTGCTTTCTCATGAGCTTGCTAAATTATCTATAATTTTGAGCATTTATTTTGTAGGTGGGTTTGGATAATTAAAGCATATTCCATTAGCTGAAATGCATAAGCATTGCTATCTGCACAGTCGTGCTCCAGGAAAAATGTTTCTTTTCTTTTGTGGGGAGCGCTTCCTTATGTAGACGAGTTTTCTAGAAACAACAGCAATGGAAGAATGTGAATATTTGAATATCCCTATAAATTGTTATTTATCAATTGCAACATGTTTTTGGGTTTTTTTTTAAATACTTCGTCATTTTGCTGTGTGTTTAGTTATATTTGCTTTTGCCTTTATATAATTTTTTTTTGAGAGTGCCTATTTGAGAAAATGAGAAGATGCACTGTGGCTTTGTGTTATAAACTGTTTATATAAATATTTTACCTCTTTTTCATGATTCTAATCATTATTGGAAAGCTGTCTTGTACCACTTTTAGCATGAAGACTTCAATAGTTCCTTTAGCAGGTGTTTCTCAAAAGACCAAGCTGGAAATCCTGTCCGTGTTATCTCCCAGTATGGGTCAATCTGTGGCCCCAACAAGAGCCAGTGATGTGCTATATGCTTTGCTTCCACCCTGATTAGCAAGCTGTGGAGCTATGTGGGAGAAAGAAATTTGCCCTGGAACATTTCTCATTTCAGAAGGTAGGAAAGATTATCCTTGGAGCTGGGTAACACCTTGTGGATGTGTTAACTAAGTGGGGCTCACCCATCTGAGCAAGTGCAAAATGTTTGAACTGTATTAGCTCTTTTTCCCAAGTTACCCCTACATTTTTCCTGCTTAGTTAGACACAGGAATTTAACAGCAGAGAAAGGATTTTCTTTGCCCCTCAGTGTTCTACTCTCTCTTCTTGTGCTGCTGCTTCAGTCCTTTAAAAGTCTCTAGACTGTAAAGTGCAGTCATGTTCTTTCGATATAGTCCAGTGAGAATTAAAACAAGCTAAACAAAAACAAAACAAAACAAAATCACGAAACAAACAAAAACCCAAGAAACTTGAAGACCATTTCAGTCCTATGGCTTCTTAATGATCCCTGGTGAATGGGAACACTGGTGGTCTCAGAGAGCTTTCTCATTCCAAGCAGAAAGAAACCAGGGTATTTTGAAGGTTTCTGCTGGGAATTGGAAGCTATACCAGAGGACTTAACAGCATAGTGGCTGGGTTACTCACCTAGGATGATGCTATTACACACTGGGCTTACCTCCTCCCAGGCAGCTAGCCTGATGTGATTATCAGGGTCTTCTTATCCTTGTTTAGGCCTTTGAGGCATGAGCAGTTTTCTAAAGAAACTTTGTTCTGGAAAGCTGTTGTGTTCCCATATGTGTTTAGGTTTGACAGAACGTTATTAAAAAAATCTTTCCCTCCCCCGATTTTTCACTTAAAAAAAGAATGTAAGGGTTGAATATTTCCACTGAACATACCAAATACTTGGAGGATGGTACAGTTTGAACTCAGCCTTCAGGAGAACTAAAATCATTGGAGTAGCTCTGGCCAGTGGGCAGCACTGGATGTATCTTTGCCTTGCACAGGGCAAGAAAGAGAAGCAGCACAGCCCGTTCAACATGTCACCACTGCATTGGGGCTGCTTAGTGCAGCTCAGTTAATGTACCCCAGGGTGATAGCTCTGCTCTGGGCGACTTCTGCACAATCTGCTCCCTCTTGGGGCATGTCTAACATCTTACCATCTTATTTAGAGAGAGGCCCAGAATTGTTAGATGAGTCAGTAAAACACTTGAGCCTGGACATTACTTGGGCATCAGGGCAGACCTGAGTAAAGCATACTGAAGTGCTTACAGATCTCTACAGTTATCATAAACCTTCCCTTGAACAAAATGACTTGTTCTACCCTTTTGTGATATTCAAATCAGATAAAGAAGTGAGTATTTGTAACACCATGGGATGGCTGCTAACTCTTCTTTGCCCTGCCCCAAAATTTATGGTAACACGTTATCTAACTGCAGCAATTTGCCACCAACCTTTACAAGGATGTAGAATATAAACTACATATTAAAAAGTGGGGCTAAATCAATCTCAGATTATTAAAAATTATTATTATAACTGTAAAAAAGTGTATATTCATATGAGACACTTGAGCTGGAAAGTGTAGCAAATTATGCCAGCAGGAGAAATGTCTGAATTCAAATGGCAGTGCAAGTAAAGGGATCTTCCTCCCTGCACAGGCTTGGTTTTAAAAAGGCCTTATATTTTTAAGGTTAGTTGCTATTTACTAGCCCTGCTGTTTGTCAAGAGGCAAATTCTAGAGCAAAATTCTAACCAGTGTGTTCAGGCAAAGAAGTACTTTCCATTTGCCCCAGTGCAGCTACAGCAGGATCTCTGTTGACAGCTGCCCCTCTACCTTCCAAAATTTAGCCTGGCCTCTCTCCATGTCTGCCCCAGGAGCTGATGGGGTAGAGACATGACCTCTTGGTGCACATATGAGCGTGTTTAGCTCAGTGCTGCTCTGCAAAGGGATTTGCTGCCCCAGTGACTGGCATTTTGGGACCTGTCTGAGCTCCTGCTGCTACCACAGAGACACTTGCTGCCGTGTGTCACTTACTGTGTCTGTGACTGTTTGCCCAGTGGCTTGGAGGACTCTGTGATATCCTCAGTTTCCATGACCTCTTCTGATTTCCTGTGTTTGTCAACAGTGCTTTCACCTTTTTCCTTTATTGTAGGACACAAGGATGTTTTGTTGTTGTACCTTCAAATAGTTGTAGGTGGATTTCTGATGCAAATGCCTTGGTCATTTGCACTTCTGACACAAGTTTTAATTCTCATGAAAAGGGAACAAAGAAAATGATGTGTGCAAAACACATCAGAAAGAATAGGCAAAGGACATAGTTAAAATATTTAGTTAATAACAGCAAATCAAATAAACTTAAACGCCATCTTCCTGATGCTACAAGGTGAAATTTTCTTCCTCACTTCCCCAGTTTCCTTTCTAGAGATGTATTGTGATTTGACATTTTAAATTTTTTATCCTACTATTGGTAGGAAGGGGTTAGTGAAGACACTGTGATGTCCTGCTCCCAAAAATCAAAATTAGGCTTAGAAAAGGTGAGTGAGGGGTACATATGTGCTCATATACACGCAAAGAAATTCTAACCCTGCTGTTACCTTAAGAGGAAAACACAAGTCTCTCAGCTGTGTTTGTTTATTTATTCTCCTCCTTAAATCAATAAATAATTATTTTTTTTAAAAAGTAGCTCAGGAATCAAGGCACTCTACTATTGTAGATAACAATTATTTAATGGTGAGCAGTACTTGGTCTGAGAAACTAATATGCACATTTATAGATATCTGTCATTAATAAGAAGTGGTTTAGGAAGGTATTTAGTTTAAGTTCATAGGATTTAGTGTCGACTTGGTGAGCCAGTATCTGCTTTGGATTTATTTGAAGCGGATGTTAAGCAGAGAGAAGAGACTGACTATCTATAGTGGTTCCATAGCTGTCTGAATTATTGTTAAAATCCCAGCATTGACACATCTCTAATTTAGTACACGTTTCTGCAGTGACTGTGTTAACAAAATCTGAAATGCCTCGTTTTCCTTTCATTAAAGTCAGGAGAAAAAAAAAAAAGAGATCTGTATTAATGTGAACAGAGATGTTCCTGATCAACATGAAAGCATCCCTTTATGTAACAAAAAAAAGACTGATCTTGTTGTTCTAACAAGAAGACTGTGTTTCATTTCAATCAAATGTTATGCTATGACATAATTCTTCATGCCCTCAAATGGTTAATTGCAAAGTTGAGTTTCCAAAGGACCACACGCCTCACTGCTGAACTGAACAGCTGAACTCACAAGAGAAAAAGGATGAAAATGGCTTGGATGTGGAATTTAGGTAATTGGTATAAAAAAGATCAAAATCATGAGTTACAGACTGCAAAACCTGTCTGGGTTTCAAGGACATAAAGGCCTCTGCCCTGCACTTCAGTTACCCACGATGGGCACCCGTGTGGTTGAGGCAGGCACTGGGACTCCAGCAGGCAGGGAGCATCAAGGGGTGGGGCACAGAAGGCCCCCAGCAAGGATTCTGCCTCAAGAACGGGCTAGATCTGCCCAGCATCTTGATCTCTGAGATGGAGTTGCCTTTACCAAAGCTGACTTGCAGTCAAAAGGGGCTAATGCCACCTTCCTGTGCTGCCTTCTTTTTACAGGTATCTCAGATTGTTTCAGCTGCTTGACAGACAAGCATTTTCATTTAGTTTAAAGCTACCTCCTGAAATAATGGGGTTGAGTTGACTTTGACAGAAGTTAGGTTTGAAATCAGTGGGAAATAGAGGTCCTTTGTATGTCTGCAGAAGCTAAAAGTTAATTTTCTTCCCAGTATCTGAACAGGGATTACACCACTATGTTTTATTGTAGAACCTTCTGTAGGGAGTCTAACATCTGCTCAATAGAGCGGCCCACCACCAGGAGTGTGTCTGATTAATCCTGCTGTGCTGTGAAGGGGCATCAATCCTATCAACCCCTTTGGACAGTCTTGCATTTGTTTCAACAATGATCTGCTGCTAAGTTACTGTAGTAAGAGTTGATAAAACAATAGGGTTGAAAAGAAATGGGGGTTTTTAGGACATATATATTTGGGAATTTGCTACCTTAGCATATAGTTTTAGGATTTGCCTATTATGCTGCAGGATGGGAAGTCATAATTTTGATGAGCTTAAATTACACAGGTAATGTTGCTACAGTTATCCTTTTGTGAATGCTTTGATCACTTGACACACAGTAATGCTCAGATGTAATGCTTTATGGAATACAATAAAACTTCCTCTCTTGATATAAGATATACACCTCAAGAAGGTTCAGTTAATTGCTTTCAGAAACAAAAGAAGATTTAAACATTGGGGCTAATTAAATTCTCATCTGCAGTTGTAAATTATTTTATCTACACTGTACAGAATGTAAGTAGAGTTTATCTGCATTTAATTAGAAAATAGTATCATATAAGCACAGTAAAATCTTCCAATGATACATTTTTCTATTAACAATAAAAATAATCAATTGAAACATGTTATGTTTTAAATTATTTACTATAGTGGGAGTATTTGCAAAAGTCTAAATTATAAATAAGCACAATTATTCAAGCAAAGAATGATAACATAACTAGAGAAGCATTCATTGTTATTTTGTTTCTCTTAAACACATCTCTAAAAAAAGTGCTTTATCAGAAATTTAGGGAATTTATTATTGACTTGACACTGATAAGACTGAAAAAATTATTGATTGTATGTTATGGTCATCCGGGAGAGTAAGGAAACATGTTGACTTAATAACACTTGTCTGTAATGCCTTTTAAAAGTTCTAAGTAATCCTGCCAATTTAGAGACTCAAATAGTTAAAAGCTGTCTTTTTTTCCTGAGGAAGATAAAAAGAAGGAAACATCTATGATGACTCACATACACTAAACCTGATTTAAAAAAAAAATAAAATAAACCAAACAAACAAATGCACAGCACACTGTGACATCCTGCTCTATTGCAGCAGAAGATTAAGTCTCCAAATTGCTTTGAGCTCTTCTACAGGGAGAAACAAGCACATGTTGATGTTTTGGTGAGTCACTTCCTAGAGATAGGCTATATTCTCATTATATGCTCTGTTATTAGCTGGCAGAGCTGGAAAATGCGAACACACTTGAGATATGACTGTCCAGCTTGGCTGCTTGCAGGAATTTTAGGTCTGACATTTCCCTTTAGGTTGAACCAAACTTGCACAGATGCTTAACTTACAAAAGGGGTGTGTTCCTTCTAGAAGGAGAATGGCTTACATAAATGGGGAGTTTATGGAAAGGCTTTTCAGAAAGCACTTTAATAGAAAACTATGACTAGGTCTTTAGATCCAGAGAAGAATTACTCATTACTGGTACTAGGAAATATTTGATATGAAGATTTTTTTTTTTTTTGTCCCTTCCTTATTATTTATATTCTTTCCCTAAGGAGTTTTTGGTTTTGATTTGTTTGTTGGATTTTTTTGGTCAAAGGTCTGAGAAGTTTCAGTGCTCAAAAGACTGAAAGTATGTAGTTCCAAAGTTTTATCACAAGCATCCCATCAAGATGTCTTTTTAAATTTATTAAATCTTATTAAGACTTGCAAAGAAAAGAAATATTCTAGTCATCACTGTTGTGAAAGGAAACTATAAAATATAAACAAACAATATTGTTGAAGTTAAAATTCAGAACAAGATAAAAACCTAATTTAAGGCGGTTTTGTAATCTGGAGATTTTGAAGTATACATTTTGAAGTTCTGCACTGTCAAAACATCTTTTGTCAAATAATACTTAGCAAGAAACAAAGCAAAATAAAAATGTTGGAAAAACATACTTGCTGGAACTTCATTTAAGTGTGCTCCTTCTGCTGCTGAAATTTTTGTTGAAAGGTTGTTGTTTCTTTTTAAAATTCCACTCATGAGAGTAATGGGTAGAGAATAAATTTTCAGCATTAGACACAATGCCTGACAATTGTTCTCTAAGAGTAGAGAACTCTCTCACCTATATGGACCTGTGGTTATTGTGGAAATGACTTCTCCCTGTATTCTTGAAATTTAAATTGTGCATATACAATTTTAAGGGTTTTTATGGGAAGGAAAGGTAACTAAATTTTTTTGTTTGTTTGTTT
>VXBU01000096.1:217860-230373 GCA_013400315.1 Bombycilla garrulus | reverse complement strand
TTTGTTTGTTTGTTTGTTTGTTTACAGTCCATTATATTATACTTAAACTGTCTCAAAATTTTAAATGTGTGGGCTTTGCCTTTTTCTACACGTGGCTTTTCAGGAGTCTGGCTTTTTCATATTTTCAGGTTTTAAAAAACAAAGCTGCCAAAAATGACAAACACATGGTGGGACAGAAATAATAAAAATACTGCCAAGGCAACACACATTTTTCATGGAAAAACATTAACATTTCAGTATACAATAGTAACATTTGTGATTATATTTTTATGTTCATGTTGTGAGATGAATTTAGTTACCTTTGCAGAGAGGAACTGAGTTGTGAGCACAAGAATAATCAGGGATATTTGACTTGAATCTAGAAAGGCTGTTAAGTTAGATTTATGTTATTGTAGAAATTTCTGCAATCGTCTTTTCCTCTAATATATGAGAATATTCAAACATTTATGTCTAAATCCTTATTATAGCCTCCTGATGTAGGAAAATAGTGCCATTTTGCCTGAAGAAGGGCAACTGGCAAATGGAAAGACTTAGTGTTTGTATTAAGGGCCTCATCAAGATAAATGCTGCTTTTACATATGAGGCATTGTTGGTGCAGATACAAGTATTTATTAGATTGAGCAAAACCATATACTTGACAGATCTTCTCCTTGGATGAACCTTTTCACAAGGGGCTGTGTGTGTAGATGAAGTACTGGTAAGGAATTGCAAGGAGTTGTGCAGCCATTCATTTGCTAGGTATTTCAGGATGCAATTTTTAGGAATAATTCAGATTTAGTAGTTTTTTTTTATAAATTTTAACTTATTTGTGTTGATATTGCAATGTGTTGATGCTTTGAAATAGCTGGTGACTTGGAATTGGTGTCACGTCAGTGGGAAAAGGAAATCACCTCTTTGTTGGTGTATAGACTAAGCTAATGGTTTTTGTCTAGCATCTTCCTTACTGACCTGCTTGTTGGCTGTGACCAAGCCACATATCAGGAAAATGTGATATCACTCACATTTCCTTCTTTGTGTTATATGCATGTGGCTTAGAATGCCTGTCTGGTTAGCTGTAAAAATTCAGATCCCATGTTTCACCTGCAAGTGCTCCAGTAAATCCACTTGAGCAACTACAATAAAAAAATGAAGGACAGTACTCTTCTCTGTTTGACACAGGCTGTAGCTGAGTGTTCACTCTGAGTTGACACTGAGAACATAGACATTCTCATTTTCTCCTTCCCTTCTGTTTCACAGTGAAATGTGTTGGCTAGGAAGCCACGGTGAAAGGGCTGCTAACCTGATGAAAAGCTTTCAGACATGTCCCTATGCAAAATCAGGAGGAAGTCAAGTCCTTTCAGCTTGTTGTGAGAAACAGGAGGCAGCAGCCTAGTGGAACAACTATCACCTGAGACTGGTAAGAAGAAGAGTTAAATTGATTGCTTACGAGTCAGGACTTGGCTAATGTCACTTGAATGACAATAAAGTAATAAAGAGAGATAAAGTAATGCCCTTCACACAGGGTCATTGGCTATCTGAGGACAACATGCCTGATTCCTCCCTATGCTTAAGACTTTTTCCAGTGTAGATTTCCATCTGAAAACATCATAAAATAATGTTTGGCATAAAATTTTCTCTAAATATTCCAGTGAAAATTTTGCATGTGTTATTGCTTATTTTCTGTAAAAAGACTATCCTAGCATAAGACTTTTCCCTCAGGCAAATTTGGTTTATTTTCATTTCAAAGGACTAGAATCCAGTGTGTGGCTTTTTCTTTTCCCTGGTTAGCTTGATGCATGGTTTTTAATGTATCCAATTTATTTGACTGATCTTGAAGTGGCTACAGAATGATTTGCTGGTCACAGAAATGTCCATGGAGGCTCAGTAGTCTGACTGTGATCACATGCTGCAATGCGTTACCTCAGCGATAGACTGGGGACCATGGAGTTTCCCTTCTACACTGAAAAATTAATTAAACAAGAGGATGGAGGCAGCCTAATTTTTTAATAATAGTCCTCTTAGGCTCTGTTACAGACAAGCTCTATTAAGTAAGAAATGGTCATGATGAGCATGAGGCATAATCTGATCAGAGCCCCAAGCCTGTTTGCTGTGCTGAACCCTGGCTGTCCCAAGGCACAGCAAAACTTCATGTCTCCAGGATGTGCTAGGGCCTCCTCCTGGTTGTGCTATGTCAAAATAATTACTGCACTTCTGAATAGCACATTTTCTTGTGATTAACGTCTGGCTAGTTTTCTCTCTTCTCTTAATGTGTTTCTCTTGCTTATTTCTTACCTCTCATTTCAGAATTGCAACTCAACTGGATAAGGTATAACTTCACTTGACTTAGGCTGAATGTGCTAATAGATATTTCATAAAGATAATGCCTAACACTTTATAGTCAAATACATATAAAAATAAATTAATAATCTCATTTTCACTTTTCTTTGCTGGGAGATCCTCACTCATGCGATCCTGAAGAAAAAATCTGAGTTGACAATCTCAGAGTCTGATTTTACTCTGGTCTGGACTCCAGCTAAAATCCGGTCCGGGTTTTTCTGACAACTGACTTCAGTCCAGACTCCAGCTGGAATCCAGTCCAGGATTCTGACAACAGCTATATCTAATGCAAAAACTTCCCCAAGGTTTCTCTTTTGATTCCAGCCCCGAATCTTCCTGTCCTGCTCAGCCAGCCCCTGTCTCATAGATCCTTGCTGTTCCATAGCTAACACTTGCTAAGACTAAGTCTTTTGATGTGCATTTACATCGCTCCCTAACCATGTCCTTGTGACCCTTCCCAAACTCAGCCTGATCTCCAGGCCTACAGCCTCTCCCTACAGATGAGGGGCTGTCCCTGAGTAGGACAATAATAATAATAATCTCATTTTCACTTGAATCATGGCTTGATTAGTGTTACTAGCAGTGCCAATATTTTACTCAGATTTATTTGAGCTTCTAAGGAGCAAGATGTGAAGCAGAATCTTTTTTTTCAGAGTAATAAAGAAAGTACTTTAGAACTTACAGAAATCCCTTTTTTATTTTCATCCATGCTTTTTAAAATTATTTTAAGTTTTCTTCCCTTCCTATGTGGCACAGGAAAATAATCTCCATAATTACTGTGTGATTACCAGTGCTTGCACCTGTTCATGTAGGACGGTGCTGTTTAAAGCATGTTTAAAGCACATTTAAAGTATTCCTACCTGCAAATGTCAGACTCCTATGTAGAGCTGACATCCTGCTGTAAATCCTGGCCCCCTTGTCCCTCTGAAGGGGACTTTTGACTCCAAGCCCACAGTCAGGGCAGAGGAAGTGTTCCAGCCTGGGCACTGGCAGGCGAGCGGGAGCAGCAGAGGACACGGGGAAGCCAGCAGAGAAGCCGTGCAGAGTGAGGAGCAGCAGGAGAACTGCCAGCAGCATCCTTGAAAGCAGAATACAGATAATGTTTGTGAATGCCTTCCTGGCTTCTGTGTCCTGACCTTCCTTTCCCCATCCGCCCATGCTGGAATTACCATAATCCACTTTCAGGGCAGACACTTCCTTTTCCTTTCTCCAACTGGCTAGACATTTCAGGAGAGCTTCGTTGTATGAATACAAAGTTAGTAAAACTCTTCCTTATTTCCACTTCTCCCTCCTGCTGCCTCCCAGCTCCTGTTCTAAAACTTGGCAGCCCTAACATTGTGGTGCCTTTTCCCTAGCCATGTTGTGCTTCCTTTCTTGCAGCTCTCATTTCTTCGATGGTGCCGAACTCAGCAAGCAAATAAGTTTTTCTAAGAGCTTTCTTTTTAAAACCTAAAATTGTCACCACCAGTTTAGCATGTCATGCCTTCAATAGCACTAGCCTTCATGATTCACAGAGGCTCTCTTCTAAGAAGGAAATATATTGGCAGTATAGAGCAATTATTATGTTTTTCAAATATTTATTTATGGCAAGCATTTTAAGATCTTGTGTGCTCTGTGCCTCTGTCTGTTTATGGATGCAAATCTCTTCTCTTCCCCAGTTATTTCTATTTCATTAGCATCTACAAGCCTCAATAATGGCCCGGGATCCTTTAGTTATATGTACTGGGAAATAAAAGGATATCCTTTGAGGAAATCAACATGAGCATTGCAGAATTCTGAAAACACTTGTTACCATTTTTGTTTTCTGGATGTGTATTAAAGTGAGTATGAGAGTCAGCTGTTGGAAGTACATACAGGAATTTTTCATTTCATACACCTTCTGTTCTAGTTTTTATCATTAACCTTAATTCTGAGACAGTGTACATGTTTAGGTGATGCAGATTGAAGTCCTTTTTTCCTTAATTGGAAACTTTACTGAGGTAGCAGCTGCTGTGCAATTTTCTGCTGCAAAATGCATGCAGAAATGTAAAACATATTAACTAGATTATTTCAGTGGAAGTACATAGGCTTTCTGCTGAAGACAGATTATTCTTAAAATAAAATTATACATACACACACATGCACATATGTACAAATGCTCACATAAAAATAATCTAAAAGCAAGAACAGCCATGGCAATTTCCCTTTCCAAAGCAGAACTAGAATCTATGAGTAAATCAGCTTGGCCTCAAAGATGCTACTCTTGAAGTAGCCCAGCAAATTAGTAAATAGGAGGAACATGAGTGTAGAAAATGGAAGGAAATAAGACATAACTGTCCAAAATTAAAAAAATCAAAATTTTTTTTGGGGGGGCAAGCACTGATCCTACGAGTGACATCAACAGTTTTGTATCATTCTTAGAACCAGCATCTCAGCAGCAGAGCATCACAAGTAACTGTGTGCAATATGTTTGCCCTCCAGTAAATCAATGAGAAAATAAATAGCATGGCAGGAAAAAAATAGTGAGGCACATTTCCTCCTGAGACACAAGCTCATCCTTTCCATCAATTAAGAGGGAATTAGGGTAGGAGAAATAAGTGGAACGTCCTACTGCTGAAGTAATGCCTTAAATGTTTGTTACAAACAATGCTAAAGCAATCACAGGAAACGTGGGGTTCAGACTGAGGTATTCATCTCTCCAGATGTATACCTAAGAGGATTTTTAATGAATTATAATGTTTTGTTGGATTTTTAAGTCAATTGTAAAGAACCTGTATTGGCTTATCAAAAGCAGACTGACATTTACCCTTAAAACAAACAACACCAAAAATAAAATTAAAGCTCTTATAAACGGCAGTTAACTTGAGAACTTTATCTGCTATTTGCTAGAATATAAGCTGATGGAAAAAGCAGGTACTCAGTGTTTAATCAAAACTTAGGTATAGGGTGTTAAGTTGGAACATCTGTTTTGAAATCAAACTAGACAAACATTCATCTGTCTTTTTGTTTATCCTTTGTTGATTTCTAGGCATTTCTATCTGTATTTCTAATCAGATTTACTTTGATGATAAATATATAAATGTTGGTTGTCTTGTATCAGTGACAATGAGCTGAAGATGCAACAGCATCCCAACCAAGAAACAGTTAATATCTCTTATTTAGACCATCCTGGGGGGAGGGAACCCCACACCAGTGGGGATAAGTACCTTTGTTTTACCAGCGTTTTGCAGGAGATTTTTAAGTGTCAATTTTGCTGGTGAATAGACACCTGCTTGAGCCTGAGAGTGTTCCTGATTTCCAGCTGGTCCTATCAATGCACACCATCTCTGGCTCACTAAGTTTATCTCCTTAGATATAATTATTTAAAGGACAAAGGCATTTTATTAATAATCACATAGCGCTTGTATATTGTCCTCAAGATACTAGAAAAACATAAATCCTCTCAGCTGTCAACAGTGGCTGCATTTAAGGTCAGAAAATGCAAACAGGATGGGAAAAGTGTGCTGCCACAGGCTCAATGAATTGAATATCATCAGTTCTTGGTTCCAATTTGTCCTTGGTTTCTCATACACAGCCCAAGACAGCAACAGTGAAGAATCAGTTTCCTAAAAATAATCACACAGCCAAAAATATCAATGTACAAAATTCAGTTGGGCTACATACTTGAAGAGGGAAAAAGAGTCTGTGTTACTTCTACAGAATGAGGTCTTGATCATCTTCCAGAGTACATATGGGAGATTTAGGTTCCTAATTAAGGCAGTTCTCCACAAGCTTTCTTTATATAGTAAGCATCCTTCAAATCAGTAATGGTAAAAGAAAAGCGGAAATCTAGTATCTATGTTCAGCTACTAAAATCTCTGTTCTGCACACATTATTTCAAATTATTTCAGGTAATTCTTATTTTAATGAAATAGAGATAATAAATTGTGTTGGCATTTGTTTTCTTTAATTTGTGTATTTACGAGGTTCTGATTTCTATCACAAGGATTCCCTTAGTCTCTCAGCTTACCATTGAATGCTTTTAAAAATGCTCAAGTTACCTGGCTGGGAAGCTGTTCAAGATGGTCTCTTGAGGAAGCAAGTAGGTGCTCTCTAATTTTCCAGTTGAAAGTGGGGATAAGTCATCAAGACAAGGTAGGTGCTGGAGGGTTTTGTGCCAGTTACTTCTGTTTGACTGTCATCACAAGACACTTAATATCTGGATATTTGCTAGTTATTGGTTAAAAGTATTGTTTAACTGCAATTGTTACTGGGATTGATGCAGAACTTTATACTTGTCCTGAGCCATGAGGGTTCTGGATGAAATTTCCAGGCAGTGTTCCGAGAATGTGGTGAAGAAACCACGAATCCAGGGAAGGGTTCGCATTTGAGAGACAAGCGTGGAGTGAGACATTTCTCTCTTCAGATCTGGGGCTGCAAACAAGCATAATTGAGTAGAATATTCCTGGCCAACCCTGTTCATCAGGCTGGTACCATATATTTGCTTAGACATTACCATACTACTGTGGTCAGATAGTATATTCTACATGAATATAGGAAAGGACACGTTTCTTGAAGTCAGGAACTAGTCTTCTGATCCAGTTCCATCATCAGAAACAAATGACAGTAAAGAAGTGAACAATCTCAGTAACACAGGAAGGCTTTTTCGAGCCTGTAACCAGGTCACAACACAGAGTTAGCTGGGTATTCTCTAATTTCTAACTATGCACTCAGAAAATGTTTTCTAAACTTTGAGACAGCTATTCATTAAGCTCAAGTTTTGACCATCCTAAAGTGAATTATACTCATGTCTGGGGCTATTTGCTCTTTATCACAAGATGTGGGCCCTCAAGTCATGTGACCAGTTTTTCATCCTTTCATCTTTAAAGAAATTATACTGGATCAGAGCAGGTGGATTAATGCGGGCTGGGTCCAGGGGGTCAGGCCCTCTGCTGCCGCAGATGTTCCCAGATAGTGAGGTCCCGAGAGGGACTGCTTTGTCCTGGAGATCTCCAGCAGAGACCCTAGGCACCAGGCTATCCTAGCAAGCTCAGCCTGAGGTAATCAGGCAGTTCAGCTCTTAGTGATTTCACTCTTGGCTTGCTAGGTCTGCTGTGGCTGGCTCAGGGAAAAGAGATGAGAAGGCCGTGTAGAGGTTCCACAGAATGGTTTAATGCAGGTTCCATGAAGGGGTGTCCAGTGACGGCTCTTCCGCTGAACTGGGCAGAAGTAGGGGTTTTTATAGAGTTAGTTAGGATTGGGAAATGGGCCAGTAGTTTTAGGGTCGGGGTGAAATAACCTATAGTCTTAGGACATCTGGAATGTAGCCAATAGTATTACAGAGAGATAAGAGAGGGTCTTGAGGCAGGAAGCAGCCTAGTCCATGACTAGGCATTTTCTATCTGCAAGGAGGCCTAGCAGCAGGCTCTGTGACTGCAGCAGTGGATAACAACAGATCAACAGGTCTCTCAACAGGTCTGATGAACTAGGAAAGAATTCAGGATGGAGGTAAGAGAGACCATGCTTACCACTGCAAGTTTGACAAAAAGATGAAAAACCCTCTTAAAAAATAAATACTCAGTTCCTTAAAACATACTGTGTGTGTCTTTCTTCATATAGAAACATTTGCTTTACTTAGATATGTAAATAATTAAAAAACCACTTCCTGTTTGCTATCAAAAAAAACCCCAAACCTCACAAACCCATATAGGATGGGGTCATGTGCCTCAAACAGCTGCCTTTATACTGGAATGGCCATGCCTGGGAATAATTCTAACATTTTGGAGAGCAAAACAGCTTTTTTACGTCACACTTCTGTTTGTAAATCAGATTTTAATCAAATTCTCTTTCTTCCTTAATTCCTCACATACAGCATTCCACTACCATTAGAAAACCTCATCATCTTCATCTGCTCAAATCCTCTTCTTTCCCTTCCTCCCTCAAAGTCTATTCTTTTTGCTGGAAGCTTACTTGCCAAAAGAGAAAGTCAATTGTAAGACATAGCATAAGTACCTTCTAGGAGTAAAAGAAAAGTGGTTGTTGGTCCCTCTTAACTCTTTCAGAATATAATCAATTTCTTGCTGTGAAACAGATTAAAAAAGGTTGTGTTAAAATGGCTTCCTGTGCACATACTTAAATATTTGAATCCTTCTACTTTTACCACTTCTCTTTGCCTTGAATGAGTTTTTCTTAATTATGATTTTACCTATTAGATAGCACCGATGGACCATCCGCTCTAATATCTTGTCTCTCACAAACCTGTGAGCTTAGTGCTTCAGAGAAAAGTGCAAAGTCTATGTTGCCTTTAAGAGGCTGAGATATACTCAGAGGGAACTGGCATTTGACTCTGGTGTCTGCAGTCCTCAGACAGCTTTGTGAAATATCAGTTGGGATTTCTCTTGCCTTAGTAAAACTAATATGCATTAAAGGTGAGTAATCCATCACCTTGTAAATTCATAAAAAGTCAGATGAAAGAAACAAAATATAAGCTGACTTTTAGGAGCTGAAATTGTAAAATGCCATCATGTTTCTAATTTGAATTCAATAGAAGCTGCAGTTTGTGGAGTTTGCGAACTTATAGTTGATTTTTGTACTTTATATTATTTGTAAGTGCTCTCAAGTGCTGCAAATTTGTAATCTGTTTTCCTTCGTTTACAAAGAACTTGAAACACAACCTTTGCTTTGTGAAGGATTTTCTAAGAACTACATTTTACCTGTACTGTTTAGAAATTTAGAAATTCACCACCACAGATCAGGGAATTAATGCTTGCAGAGTATTAACTTTCTCTTTCAGAAAACACACATTCATAAAGAGTATTCCATATATAGAGAGTTTTGCAAGTATTTGAATATCAGAATTTGATGTAGCATGATGTTCAGAAACATAGCATTATTATCTGGATTTTTTTTCAGAGTAGAATATTATAAATAACATTTATTCTGAAATTATTTGGTCAAGTGCAGCCTGGCTGCAGCAAAATCCACGGTTAGTACAAAAAATTGCGTATTTTGGCTCTTGTTGCTTAGTGAACCTTTTTCATACATAAATGTCTAAATAAATTTGCTAAAAGCTTGGTCTTGTGGATTTCAGGTTAAGAAAGAAATGCTACAACCATTATTCTTGAGTGTGCTCAAGAATTACACAGATGGTTTCAACTCCAGTATGCTTACCCAGTATGCTGTACAAAGAAAGTGGAAGTTATATGAATCTCTTTTTTTAGATGAGCTCTCTTTCAGTATGACACTCCTACATCAGATCAATGAAAGGTCAGTGATAATGCTAACACTCTGCACTGAAAACTAGCACCTGCTTTAGTGTTGATTTTCACTGAATGCATTGTGGCTGGATGGTCAGTTAGCAGTGTGATTTTGGAGAACTCTCTAGTGCTATAACCATATCAACTGCTACATCAGTTCTCAGGGATATTTGACCTCAGATAAAACTTTACAGTGTATATTTATATCTAGCGCCAGAGTTAAATGGGTTTTAAAATAGATTTGTGTAGTCATGCTAGGCTGCTTCTGAGGTTATCAGTTTAGCAGCTGAGCTTCTTTGCTTGTTGTTATTGTGAGCAAGAGTTATGAGCTTTAGTTAAAGATAGAGCCAATCCATGCTGGTCATAGACCAGGGTGGATAGGCTCAGGATTTCAGCAGCTCTCCTGCCCTCTTCCTCCATGCACATATCGGAAAACAAGATCAGAAAAATCAGAGCTTCTCAAAACAAGAAATTTTCTTGTTGACACAGACTATCTTTTAAAATTACAGCAAATTTGTTGCATATGTGGTGTCACTTTTGAACTATTGTTATATATTTTATTCTTTAAGATGGCATCTACACTAAGGAAAAAAACCCTTTCATTCTGTAAGTGAAATTGCCTTTTTCACACACTCAAATTCAGACACAGAGCTAAAACCTGTTTTATCTGAGTGGCAAAAGCAAAGGTGTGTTTTCCTTTCCTACATTTCCTGCTGGTTAGCCTCAGTCAGGTAACAGATGTGCTGGCATCCTGGTGCCTAATTCTTCTACATCAATTCGTCTACATCCTCTAGACTCTCAATCACTCTTCCTGCATGGTTGCAGGGATCTCAGAAAGGTGCAGAGCATGTCCAGTATACTATCACAAGGTCTCTGTGTATGCATGTGCCACAAGTATGCATATGCCACATTAATCAATTATCTTAATGCAAATATTCTGCTAGTTAACTCCAGAGATTTGAGTTGAACTGTTTAGCCAAAGCAAAAAGGAATGCTATGCCAGTGTGCTTGACCTGCATTTACCTCTAAGTACATGGAAAATTCAAGTCCTAGATTTCTTTCATGATCCTTCTGTTTAATTTCTTTACTGTTTTTTTTTTCCCAAAAAATTCTTTGATTAAAAATCCACAATACCTGCATCATATCTATTGGTTGTTTATTTCCCTTTAAGTATGTATCACCGAAAACCTCCATTGTGGAGTCTGTGATGCAAGCACATGCACAAAGCCAAGAAAATTTGGGTTGAGAACATCCTGGGAAGAAAAATGTTGATGAGGGATGGCTGCAGTGAAATGCTGATGCATGAAACCTTAATATTACAAGCTCTGGCAAGTGCATTGTGCTTGGCAAACTGTGATATGCTGACCCAAG
Source organism: Bombycilla garrulus (assembly GCA_013400315.1). NCBI lineage: Eukaryota > Metazoa > Chordata > Aves > Passeriformes > Bombycillidae > Bombycilla > Bombycilla garrulus. The sequence goes on along the minus strand of VXBU01000096.1, from coordinate 219,472 downwards.
GGTCATGCAGACAAAAAGTTAAACTGCTCATTTCAATCAAAGTAACAGGAATAGGCATGTTACAAATAAAAAGATGCCATCAAGCTGCTTTTCTAGCACAACCTACATGTCAGTAGAACAGGTTTACATGAGAGTAACCTTCAGAACATTATTCCTTTCCATTGGTATATATATATCTTAGGAATAATTCAACACTAGTATTAGGAACTACTTGGACTAGTCAAAACATAATTAAATTTATATATGTGGAGATTCCTTTACCTGGCTACTCTTTGTAATTGGATAGAGTAGTTTGCTCTTGATATTTTTTTCCTTCAAAAAGGTGTGAAGTATAGCCTAGAATCAGGAATTCCTACATGGTTAAGGCTCACTCATTGGAGGTATGAGAGGAAGATTTTTACTCTAGAATTATTCAAATATCTGGAGGTGACAAAACTGGTTCAAATAACTACTCTAACCATTGGGTGCTTGCTTGAGTCTCTCTCCTCTCTGTGCCTCTGAATTTACCTGTGGTCTCTGAAGTCATGATAATAGTTTTACGGGACCTAATACATCCCTGCTAAAAGAGAAGAGGCTTATTTTTTCCACTTTTGGTATGAAAAGAATTATAACCAACTCTGCGACATATACATATAAACCTGATCTTTAATGCAATACTGTGCTTATACTAAGATTGTGTTAATTTACGTTGTTAAAAAGAGACAGAACAACTTACATAAAAACAGAATAAAATATGTTAAGTCAATCACAGTGCAAATTCATGGTCATCATATTAAATGGTGACAGCCCAATATGTCTTGTTTTGTCTAGTGACTTTCAGTACACGTGGAAAATGATAGAAATCAGAGCTGTAAAAGTCATTGGTTACAAAACATCCTTGCTACATGTTGATATGGAAATATTTTGTGCCATGGATACACTAGTGTTCTTCAAAATGCTATAAGGTATTCAATACAAATTGAGGTGTTTGTACACCTCAATTTTGTAGGTGTTTGATATTCAATATCTTTAAGGAAAAGTCTGGGGTCTTTTAGTCAGCAATTGCAATTAAAATATGTTCTTTGCTAATGCCTTTGTGTAATGACATTAAGTAATTAATCCATTGAGAACCAGAAAGTTAAGAGTTTGATATATAGCTACTTATTTAACTTTGTGTATAAGACAGGACAGCTGTTGTGAAAAAGATTATGTTTATCAAGTAATACCTATTTGTGGAGTGTGGCAGAAGTATTTGGTTGCTTAAACCAGTGAAATGAAATACAATTTAGCTGTCATTCATCTAGAAATGGCCTAGAATGACCTCCCCTTTAGCAATCTCCTATTCAAATCATAGAATCATAGTATAATGTGGGTTGGAAGGGACATTTAAAGGCCATCTAGTCCCAATGAGAAGGGACCCTTTCCACTAGACCAGTTTCCTCAGAGCCCCATCCAACCTGGCCTTGAATGTTGGAGAGGATGGAGCATCTCCAGCCTCTCTGTGCAATGCGTTTGTGCTGGTTTGAAAGCAAAACCAGTGAGACTCCAAGTCAGAAATACAATTTAATAGGAAAAAGTAAAATATATGCAAGCAATATAAAATAAACAAAAATATTGACAGAGTCAGAATACA
>VXBU01000096.1:109200-216442 GCA_013400315.1 Bombycilla garrulus | reverse complement strand
AAAAAAAGGTCCTATTCAGAACAGAGAAATGTCCTGATGATGAGTGCTCAGCAACCCTTACTGGTATGATTTAAAGTGTGCAAGTAGGATTGAGTAAACTGGCAGATATTTGATGTGGCCATGGTTCAAACCAAACTGAATATGCAAGGAATGTGTGTACTCTTCCAGCCCCTCAACATCCCCCCACCCTCTTTCAGTAAATGCATTGAGATTTAAGCCTGTGCACTGTAAAATCCTGATACATATTGCTGGAGAAGGAGAAAGACCCATTTGATATCTTATATTTCTGTGAATTGTTGAATCATTCAGTGATACAATAGTATCTGAATTGATTGGTTTGCATATTTTTAATGTTTTATCACATTCTTGTCAACATGTGTTAATAAGGAGAAGGGCTAAAGAATTCTAAAGTAGATAAGGTAATTAAATTATTTTTAAAAATAGTGTCAAAAATAATTGATTTTTATATGTTGCCAAGGGAGGTCAATTGTGCTTCCTTCATTAATAGCTGGGAGGACTTGCTATATAGGAGATTTCTTAGGTATGTATGCTTTGTTCATTTTGACTTTCCCCTTGCAAATATATTCATCTACAGTCTAACAAAGATTTAGGAATAATCTTGTAGCTTGAAAATTTTGGTCTTTTAGCTCTCTAAATAGGCTTTAGAAATAATTCCATGCATTTCTCAGTAAGGAGCCCGTTAGCTAGCTTTCATTTAGATTGTTTGTCCTTTACTTTTCAATTTCTTTTATCCATTAAAAAAAATAAAAATACCCCAGCAATAGAGCTCTCTGAATAAAATCATTCTAGAAGGTGTAAAAGTTTGAATTCACAGTACAAAAGGGAATGTTTCCCATGCAGGGATTGTGGAATGCTAATAAGCCTGGCACATCAACTTGCTGCAACTCCTTACAAGTCCTGTAATTCAAAAAGTTCACCTTGAAGTTTGCATATAATTTTGCATTCACTGTACAAGTAACTTTCATTGTTAATACTGGCATTCTTTTTCATAACAAGAATGAGACAATTAGGTTTCAGTAGCAGCCTTGTCAACACATTAATTTCTGTTGGAATTTTTTTTTTTCCCCATATCTCTTTCTCTCCTTCTAACCTCAGTTACTGTGATATAATATTATTTTCTTTCTTCTATAACTCCTACTATTGTCAACACACATTGATTTTCCAGTTAAACACACTGCTTTCTGAGCCTTTGTGTATTTCAATTCAATTGGACCAGTCTTTTTTCTTCTACAGCACTTAAAATACTATAAATTTAATGGATTTGGTTTGGGGTTTTTTTGGGGGAAGTTTTTGGTTGGTTGGTTTGGTTTTTTTGTTTTTTTTGGGGGGGTGGTTTATTTGACTTTGTTTGGTTTGATTTGTTTGTTGGTTGGCCTTTTCATGGACAGCAGGTAAAGGCAGGGCATTCCAGCCTTCTACACTGCTCTCATGAGACCCCAGCTGGAGAACCACATCCAGCTCTGGGGTCCCCAACACAGGAAGGACATTGGTCTGTGGGAGCAAGTCCAGAGCAGGGCCATGAAGATGATTAGAGGGAAGGAACATTTCTCCTGTAAGAAGAGGTTGAGAGAGTTAGGGTTGGTCAGCCTGGACAAGAGAAGGATCCAGGGACACCAAATAGCACCTTCCAGAAGCTAGAAGGAGCCTACAAGAAATGTGGAGAGAGTGTTTTGACAAGGGTGGGTAGTGAAAGGACTAGGGGGAATGGCTTCAAACTGAAAGAGGGCAGATTTGGATTAGGCATATGGAAGAAATTCTTTCCTGTGAGGGGTGGTAAGGCGTTGCAATACGTTGCCCAGAGAAGTTGTGGATGCCCCCATCCCTGGAGATATTCAAGGCCAGGCTGGATGTGGCTTTGAGTTATCTGCTCTCATGGAAGGTGTCCCTGGCCATGGCCAGGGGGTTGTTAACTGGATGGTCTTTAGGTTCCCTTCTAGCCCAAATCATTCTATGATTCACTATTTCTATCTGTCTCACTACTTCACTGTCTCCTCGTCTCCTGTGCTAGGATCCTGAATGTTTCAGATCAATTACTATGAAGCTGAAGATTTTTGAAATTTGGGATATTCTGTGTAGGCACTTGCCATTAAAAACAAGAATGGAAAGAAAATACACAGATAATGCAGCAAACGGTTATAATTAAGTATTAAAACATTTTTGTGCCTCTTTTATTTTATTGTTCTAGTGGATGAGGAATACATATATTATTTGAGAAAATAAACCAAGAAATTTCGGAAAGGATTTCCTTGAGAATTTAAATTGAATGTGTGTAACTTTTCCAGGGTTCCCCGAGGAATAACCTTTACATTTCTTTTGTCTCTTCTTGAGCATTTTAACTGTGTGTATGAGGAGCTATAAAATGCAAAATCGTAGAACCATACAATATCCTGAGTTGTAAGGGACTCACAAGGATCACTGAGTTCAATTCTGGGCATGCACAGGACATGCCAAGAATCACCTCTTGTGCCTAAGAGCATTGTCCAAACACTTCCTGAGCTCTGTCAGGCTTAGTGCTGTGACCATTGGCCTGGGGAGTCTGTTCCAGTGTCCAGTCACCCTCTGGGTGAGGAACCTAATCCTGATATCCAACCTAAACCTCCCCTGGCTCAGCTTCATGCCAGCCCCTCTAGTCCTGTCACCAGCCACAAGGCTGAAGAGATCAGTGTCTGCCCCTTCTCTTCCCCTTGTGAAGATGTTGAAGACCACAATTAGGATTCCCTCAGTGTACCCTTCTCTAGACATGCTGAGCAAAAAAAATGTTTAGACAATGAAATATTTGTTTAATTTGTATTTAAAGACACTTTGTGAGGATGGCTAAGATATCTTAGTCTGACTTGGAAATGAGTATGCATCCAAGTAAGCTGTAATGGCATGCACAAAATAATGTTTCACATGTGTTAGAAGACTAGGAAGTAAATAATGGTGGTCTAGCTTCTGTGGAAAGGTAGATGAGATCTCTGCAATTTTAGTTTCCTTCCTTCTTCTCCCCCGTGCCCCTGTCTGTTAGGCTGTCTTGCATGTAAATGGTAAAATTTTCGCATGACACTTTCAATAACAGTCCTAAATTTTGAAAAATGTGTATATCTCCCTACAAACATGGTATGAGATATAAGCATACAAAAAGAATTTGAAACAAATGAATTCACCTGACTAACTTCTCTCTGAAAAGCATTTAATCTCTATTTGCTCCTCCCCAGAAGACAGCTGGGTACAGGGAGGGAAGATAAACACCCCTGTCTTGACTTCTCAGCAGAATATCTCAACCATGACTAAGAGGGATTGCCTAGAGGCATGAAAGAAATGGCAAAAAACATCTAATCAATCTTTGTCTCTTCTACCATCACCACTTAGTGCAAATTTATAATATGAAGCATTTCATGAAGATGACTTTTCAGGTAAGGACTGGTCTGAGACTGATTTGCCTTTCTCAGCCCACTGGACAGGCATCTGTCAGAAGGCAACCATATCTGGCATTTGTTGTTGCAGTGTTGAGCTGCACAATCTAATGCTTTGTAACTCTACACCCAGTGTCATGAAATTTAAGAACCTTAACATGTAAAAGCCATTTGTATTACAAATTACTGTCGTGCCTCATCACTGCATTTTTCTCAACCAGCATCAACCTGGGTGCTAAGAAAAATCTCCTCAGCCCCCACTAGCTGCAGCAGTTCCTCAGCTTGGGATACTTTTGAGCACAGACCTCCTTCCCTCGCCAGAGCTGGGCTTTATATTCTGGCTGCAGTTAGAACACACACAGGAGACAGTTACAGTCAAGCTACGTCCACAAAAAGGCCTCATATTTCAGGCAAAACGCTTCCAAAAGACTGAGGGAGTCATTAATTAGTACCTTTCTGCCTGTCCATGGAGAACACTACATTTGGGATACAGTCTGCAATTGTGGGAGGTGAACTGTAAAGCAAAAGAGGTGCAGAGGTGATTTGGGAAGTGTGTCTGTCTTTAAAAGGATGTTGAAAGTCCTCTATTTATATCACTCGAGAAAAGGAAATTAAAGGAGTGAGAAGAATAAAACTAAAGGCCTAAGTGAAAGGATTATGTACAATCTACAAAACAGTAGATTTTTCAGTAGCTCTGAGTACAGGTGGGCTGGAGAGAAGAACATGACGTAAACTTCAGGTATGCCATTCCATGGTAATGGGAGATATGAAAAATGAAAAAAAAAAATCTATGTAACATGAAATAGAATATATTTATGAGCAAGATTGTATGTCAACCTTGCTTATAATAGCAGGAGACCAGATTTAGTAGACATGAAAGTCTCATATTAGTCCAATGGTTTTAGGTTACCATTAATATAACCATCCAAAGCAAAAAAAATTATATTTGGACAAATCCTCAAAAGTATATTTAACTGCGACTGTTGAAATCACTGGGAATGTAAAAAGCTGGTTTGCTAGTCTGCCCTGAAATTCGTATAGTAAAAAAGAGTGTTTGGTTATAGAATATTACACCATTGTAGATGGGATAGCATGAAGCAGCTCACTTGTTAGGGTGCTGTATCTAACACAGTCCAGGTATGAATGCCTTGATTGCCACTGGAAGGAAAGCTTGCAGGAATGCACATTTGTGTTCTTGTCTGCAGAGGACAAAGAAGAATAGCATACATGTGTTTGATATAATGGGAACAGCAAAACTGTCTAAAATATTTTCAGCAAGGATGCACTCCAGGAGCTTATTAAAAAGGAGGTAAAATAAACAAATCTGTTTTTACAACAGCTGCACATTGATGGAGATAGAATTGTTGGAAGGAAACTAGTGGAAAAAATTATAAAGCATCAAAAAAGTGAAGTAATTGTGTTGTGCTGATAGCATGATTGTGTTAAGGGGATGATAAATAACCATATTTAAGGTGAATGATCCAGTGAAGGATAGCAATTCAGAAACTAAAAAAGGAAGAGAGGGGCTTGTGCTTTAACTGAAGGCAATCACAAATGCTGATTTTCTCTTTAATTAAATATACTGTCTTCTCATTTATTCTTTTTAAATAGGAAGAAGCAACTGAGTTGTCACATCAGATGATGAAATTAAGTTTTGTATTCCCTGACTAAATCTTCCATCTGCCAGCAATGTAAGTACATCATGATAATAAATATATTCTTTCTAAAAGGTCTCTGACATCTCTCTACAGGAAGTCTCTGTCAGATAAAGTTCAAATTTTAATAATTTAGCTAAGTAAATCTTCTGGATAGGACTAAAAAGCACAAGTTGTCATTCTTTCTTGCATAAATACTACCTAACAATTTCTGCAGTTATTTTTAGACTTTGAACAGTTCAAAATATGTCTTGGCAGGACCACAAAGCCCAGCTGAAGACTGCTCACCACTGGATTACTGTTGAGGGCAGCAATCCTTCCCCGTTCTTTGGCCCTGGAGAGGTTGCATATGTAGCACTGTGCCCAGTTTGGGGCTCCTCAGAAGAAAAGAGAGGATGAGGCACTGGCTGGAGCCCAGCAGTGGGACACAGGCTGGTCAGGGCAGGAGCACAGAATGGCAAAGAAAGGCTGTGAGAGCTAGGGCTGTTCAGCCTGGAGAAAGGGAGGCTGATGGGAAGGAGCTCCGGTTGCTGCCTGATTGGGGCTGTGTAGGGGAAACAGAGACAGATGGTTTTCCACAGTGTCAGGATAAGAGAATGGATGCAAGGTGTAATGCAAGAATTTCACATTTGTAATTGGAGAAAATAAATGTTCATAAAGAATAAGGGCAGGTTCAACTATCACCACTGGAGATAATTGAAGCATAACTAGGTAAGGTCCAGAGCAAACTGATTTCATTCTGAAACTGGATCTAAGATCTTCAAGGTAGGTCCTGCTCTGAGCAGAGAGAGTAGACTGAATAAACTCAAAAGGTCTGTCCTGTCATAAGCTGTTCTACCTTCCCAGGAAAATTCTGTTATCATTCAGATAAGGAGACATTTCTTTATATTTCAAATGGGTAGGCTGAGGCAGCAGTTAAATAGGCTGCCTAAGGTAACAAAGCGATTTAGTGGCATCAGATTTCAGTAAATGTTTGCTTTAAACCTTTCTTATTTCTCCTTTTAAATATGGCTTCATATATTTTCTTAGAATCTGTGTTTGTCCTGACTTACTGGGCCAGCTCTTTTTTTTGCAGACTACTGATCCATGCAGTATTAGCAATATTGAATATACAACTGCTTATGTACTCTTCTAGGTTGTTTTTTTCAGTTTACCTTTGCACATTTTCATTTGTCAGGAAGGCATGACAGTTTCATTGCATGTGTAAATGAATATACAAAGGTTAACTATTGATTTAAGCAGACAAAAGAGACATGTGAGTATGCATTCATGGATTCCAGATGACATGTAATTTTTAAAAATTATTGTTGTTCAAATAAATGTGAGAAAAAAGTAAGCTGATCTTATACACATACATACATATGTATGTATAGATACACATACCAGACTGATTTGTTAAAAAAACCACCAGCATATAGGAAATGTAAAATGTTGGCTTTAGGGAGCTCCTGGGGGAATTTGCATTCACTGCTCCTCAGCCAAGATGCATGCTGACACTGAATTTTTGACATATCAGTCAGCTCCTGAGAAACAGGTGCCACAGTCTGCTTTGTAGGTGCTATTTAGTGCCTTCTACTGCCTTACAAGTGTGTTAGGATGCCAGTTCAGCAAAATGGTTGGTTAGAGCCTTCATATTTATATTTAAAGGCTTTCTAAAGCCTCTGGTAAAGAGTAACAGCTTCTAATAACATGACAGGCAAGTTACCTGAATATAAACTAATGATCATGTTCCTATGCATCTTGAAGATTTTACTTTGCTTCATACCTTTCGAAGAAGTGCTAAATATTTCCAAATTTAAAGATGTTAAAAGTGTATTTGCAACTCCTGCACTCCCTCAAGTCTGTTAAACTGCAGGCCAGGGTCTTTCTATAGAAAGTCAGTCAGAATTTGTCTCATCCTGCATCTATTTTTAATTGAAAAATTGTGGCTCAAAGCAGAGATCAAAGAGTTAAATGGTGGTCTATTTACTAGAAAAAAGCTCATGCTAGTTATTACAATAAATTTTTCTTTAAAATACAAGATAAAGCTTTTTTAAGTGCTTGCACATAGCACAGCTGTAAATTCTTGTTTATCTGTCGTGCTGCAGTTTGTGTCTGCGTTTCTTGTCTTGTTGTGATTATTGAAGAATGTTTTTTCTTTATTTTTCAGAGCTCTACAGTGCTGGCATTTATCAAGAGAAGACACACATCACAGCCTTGCATAAATAATGGCACCAGGCCAAGTACAGCTGAGGTGGTTGCCAGCACAACTCCATTAAGACAAAGAAATCGCACCGTGGGTGAGTTTGGCCCTTGGCTCAGGTCATGGAGGACTTTAACATGACAATTTTCAGCAATGCTTCAGCTGTTGGAGGTAGTTGAGTCTGGGTTTGCTTTTTGGTTGAGTACTGTACTTTGTTTCAAATAAAGGAGCTGAACTTCTGCTCAATGGGGTGAATGGGGCTTTTGTAAGTGGACTACTTCTGCAGTTTCTGTCCTCACTTAATCTGCTGTGAGTGCTAAATAACTCAGCTTCATAAGATGTCGTGACAATAGTACCGGGGTCTACTGAATTCCTGGGAAGATGCACTGTGCTGAATATTTTGTGGGGTTTTCTCTCATCTTGTGCTTAATATATTGTATTTTAAGTGACAAGATGCTGCCTGTTGCCTGAATGCCAGCACTTTTACATCAGTTAGAAACCTGAAAATGGCACTTATGGTACCTGGTTTGGTTTGTCTTGTTGGTTATCAGATGCATCCACTTGTAGTAATCAGCTTCACAAATAAAGAAGGAATTAATAAATAACTTCTAGTGTGCAAGGATGGAATAAACTGTGCTAAGCGTGTAGTAGTAGGGCAGATCAGTAACTTTATAATAGTATTATAAACATACTAAAAAGCCAGACTTATCAGAGGAAGCCAAAACAGATTTGGATGTTAAATTTGGGGGTGTATGAAAGAATGGTAAACTAATCCAGACGTCAGAGTCATATTGCTAAGCACTGCTGAGTCAGTATCTCAGCTTTAAACAGAGGTGTCCATCACTTGGAATTCATTAGAATTCAGGCCTGAGTTTAATTGATCATTTTTGGGTCATGATAGCGTCACATCTTTTTAATAGTAGGTGTTTTTCTTAGAGTCAGATGTCAGGGTCATGTAGTGAAATGAGAAATTGTGGCATAAGTTTCAATCAAGTGGCCCCAGAGAAACCTCTTTGGACTTGAAGAAGTTAAGTGCCCACAAAAAGAAGCTAGTCAGCAAATGTGAAGAATCTCAATGACATTTCAGGGATTTTTGGTTTTAAATATCAGATTTTATGCCAGTATTTTCAAGCTTTGTGAGGGAGTACAGAAGACAGAACTAAGAGCATGATAATAAAAACAAATCATAGAAACATTACATAAAGAGAAATTTAAAATGCAATCAATTCAACAGTTCAAGCTTATGCAGATTTGTGTCATATTTTACATTTCATGAAATAATTTTTCCTCTTCAACTGGTGGAAAAAAAGCAACCCCTTTGGAAATAGAGTGTCATTTAAAACAATAAATTTGTTTACAATTTTATTACAGTACACCAGAAATTTGTATTTCAATTATTTTAAATTTTAAATATAAAATTCTTGCTTATCAGTAGACAAATGTTATATATTATCCTGAAGAACAATATCTGTCTCCAAAATGCAGGTGTAACTAGTTCTTATAGCCTAGTTAATAATTTGGAATCAATAGATAACTCTAGAAGAAATGCATTTAATCGTAACATTGGAGAAAGTGAGGTAAAATTTTGGAGAAAAATATTTGCCTCTTTTACAGAAACAAAAAAAAATTTAAGAACTATGCTTTTTAAAAAGCATGCTGTTAAATAAGAAAGGCTGGTTTTATTTGTTGTTTAATTATTCTAATTTTCTCAAACTTTTGCTATGAATAGTCTAAATAGGGATTTTTTCTGTGGGGGGGAAAAAACCTGACAACAACAAAATACAAACCTGCATCTCCTTTTATGTAAGGAGGAGTAAAAACGTTATTAAATCAATTGAAGAGTGATTAGGTTAGAAGAGACCTTCAAGATCATCAAGTCCAACCTGTGCCCTAACTCCTCAACTAAACCATGGCATCAAGTGCCACATCCAGTCTTTTTTTTTAAACACATCCAGGGACGATGACTCCACCACCTCCCTGAGAAGACCATTCCAGTACTTTATCACACTTTCTGTGAAGAACTTCTTCCTAATATCCAACCTATATTTCCCTTGGTGCAGTTTGAGACTGTGTCCTCTTGTTCTATCACTTGCTGCCTGGAGAGAGAGACCAACCCTCATCTTACTACAGCCACCCTTCAGGAAGTTGTAGAGAGTGATAAGGTCACCCCTGAGTCTCCTTTTCTCCAGGCTAAACACCCCCAGCTCCCTCAGTCATTCCTCACAGGGTTTATGTTCCCAGCCCCTCTCCAGCCTCGTTGCCTCCTCTGGACTTGCTCAAGGGTCCCAATGTCCTTTCCAAACTGAGGGGCCCAGAACTGGACACAGCACTCGAGGTGCAGCCTCACCAGTGCCGAGTACAGGGGAATGTGTTATTCTATTAATGGATAAGAAAAACATTAAGGATTAGTTCTGGGGAAAACACATCTCCATACCTGTTCATTTCCCTGAATGAAATTGCCTTCACGCTGTGTGCTTCCATGCTAAGAGACAGCCAAGCAGCAGCCCCAGGGCTGTTCTGCCATTGAAGGCTGTGCACTGTGCAGGCTCTGAGGGTCTCACAGGCACATCTGGCTTTATTCAGCTTTCCTGTCAGCCATAGTGGGGAGCTACTGTTTGTTCTCACCTACAATTTGTTTTATCAGCTGGTGTTAGCCAAACAAATCTGATTGTGGCATAAAAGCCAACAGGAGCTCTGTCTCTTCCTTAGAGGCAAATTTCACTGTAAGCACTTGGGCTGTAAAGCCTTCTTTCTACTTGGCTCCCTGATCCTCAGCTGTGGTAAGGGAAGCGGTGACAACTTTTAACCTCCATGGCCGCGGCCTTGACTCTGTCAGGGGTAAAAAAACAATGCTAGGCAGGTGACTAAGCAGAAATGTAGCATGTTCTGCAGTGACAATTTGTAATGAGGTTTACCAAGTTATTTAATTTCTGACTAATATAAATGTTCCACTGGAAAATCAACCCTGCCGAAAATCATGGACAAATTACAGGAAAAAACCCAAATCTGTGTGAACAGTATATAATCTGTCTGTGACAAACTGTAGTAGGTAAGACCTCCAAACAGGAGAAACTAGGTGGTCCTGTCTTTGACTGAAGCCACTGTTGCCAATCTGCTAAGCTAAACACACATTTCACAGCTTGTTGCTTCTTGAATACATTCAACTGAGTTCACTTTGTATGCCAAGTACTTGTTCAGAATACACTGAACATAACATCTAGTTTTTCTGCCAAAATGGCCTCTGTCAAGCTTCCCTACTGCATTTAGCCAGCTATAAAAGCTGTTCCTTGCTAGTGAATTCCAGTACCATCAGTGTTTTCCCTGAATAATTATAGTAAGTGCCCTTCTTCCATTGCTTTATAATATGAGTGTTCAGCTCCCCAGTTTTCCAGAGGAGACAACAAGGCTATTCCTGCCTTGGCAAACAGAAGGCTTGGAAAGGATGCACAGGCTAGTACTTTGCTCGCCTTATGGTGCCTCTCTTCTTTAATAAACTCAGGTTTGTGTCAAACAATTCATTAAATCATGTCCTTAAAATCTTTCCAGAGAAGTGGGGAGATTCCTTCTGTTGGTGTTACGTGTGCAGCCTTAAAGCAGCTTCCTTTTCAGGCAAGTCTGCACCTGCTTGTCTGTCATCTCCCTGGACAGTCTGGAATTATACTTGCAAATAGAATTGTCAACTTTTGCAGAGATTTGAGCACAGTGACATGCATGCTAATTCTCCTGTTGCTTCTCAGCCTCAGGATAAATAACATTAATTTCCCCTGAATCTTTCAGGGGAACACTCAGTACGGGGCATAAAGCTGGGTTTGGTCACTCAGGGTTAAAACAATAAACACTTTTACTAATAACTTTCCAGAGTGTGGTTACAGCATGCAACAGGAAACACTTTTGGGGGTTCTAGTATAAATGAGAAAGTGATGCAGCTTGGTTAAGCCCTTAACCAAGGGTAAAAAAAAGGCTTAGACTAGATCGGGAAGACAATTATATTAACTCTTTAATTGCAAATGTGAGGCAAGTGTATATTTTGGCAGCTAAGAGCAATCTGAAATAATGAGCTGATCCTTGCCAAAGCTGTATTTCTAAGGTCCCTTCATATTTATGTGCCTAGCTGCAAAACCATACCAGCAATGGTGACCTTCATGTTACCAGTAGTTCCCATTAGTAAATTTAAAAAAAAATAAAAATTGAGCTTTGGTTTACATTCCAAATGTATGCAGTTCCCTCACTTACAGAGAGGCAGTAGAGGTTTGGCTCCACAAAACAGCATTGCCATCTTAAAGATGACATCAGCTCGCCTGGATCCAGAGCTATTGTGTGAGGGTGGGTGATGCCTTTATTGGGTCTGGTGAGCCCAAGAGGGGCATGATGGTGCCCTTGCACAGCGCCATTGAGCTCCAGGGGCTCATCTGAAGAAACAAACTCATTCCCAGCTCCACTAGACTCTCACATTTCTTCCCTTGTCCCAGCATTAGTGGTGGGCTGGAACTTGGGAAGATAGATAAAAAAATTAAAGTAGCAGAAAATTAACTCTACCAAAGAGAAATTAAATAGTGTTCTGTTTAAGAAGTGTTTGAGTCTGCAAGAAGAATGTTGTCACATCTCAAGGACAGCTTGCAGTTAAATCTCCTCAAAAAATTGTTAAGTAATTTGTGATGAAATTATGGGGGTTGTGTTTAGCAGGTTCAAATTTACTGGGTTCCAAGTCTATAATCATCATAAAGAAAACATTAAGAAACACATAATGGGCCCTGTTTTGGCTGCTAGTATTTATCTCATCTGAGCTTTTGAATCTGGGTGAGGCAAACAAGACAATTTGTTTATCAGCAATGTGTAGATGCCTGGACATGTTCTTCTGCCTCTTTCCTCTGCTTCCTGAGGATGTTTAACTTCTCCAATTATTTATCTTAACTTTTGCTCCTCTGTCAGGGAGGCACACTTGAGTTATGACTTTTAGAGCATCTTTTCAGTAATAAGTTTTGGTTAGAACAGCTCTGAAAACTTTCTGACACTTCTGAGCAAGATCACCACATCTTGACCCCTTTGTACTTCTATTATGGCTGTGACTTGGTTTAATGGTGAAGCTGTAATAAGCCAGATAGAAATTGTGGAGGAATGGTACATTCCTAATTAGCTACTACTGTGTGAAAGCATTGTTAAAGAATATAAGGCTCCAAGTTTTTCTGGTTTTCCCCAGCTGCATCAGTTGTATTAATAGGATTTTACCTTGACAATGGGACTCTTCACAGGTTTTGCAAACAGTGGCTTCATAACCTAGCTGATGAACTAATAAACAGAGACCTTGCTTATGGTGAATCAGGTGAATTTACTGATGAGCACATTTAGAAAACAGTTCTGCTTCAAGAAACTTCTTTTATCTTCATGTTTCAAATCAAGAAAAACTTTATTGCAAATAAAAAAGTTTCAACATCTCATTTCACTGTACCTAGTTTAGCCTATTCTGTGAAAATATTATCAGAGGCATTAAATTAAATGGAAGAAGGAGAGGATATTGCATGCTTAGGCATCCAGGTTTGCATATCCAGAAGGTAGAAGTCATCTCCTTACTGGGTGAACTGTCTTGAAGGTTGTCTTGAGTATGAGTTATTTATAACCCTGAAATAGAAGAGAAGTTAATCAGATTATTTTGAAATGCAATTCAAAAGGAGTTTTTGTCTCACTCAGAAGTAGTTCAATAAATTTATTGGCGAACATCAGAAACAAAAACAGTTCAAGAAACTCTGTTGTTTGCCTACCACAATGAATTCAGCAAAACAATTATCAAGGAGTTACAAGGATTTGAGGGCCTTTGCCACTCTGGGAATACTGTTGGACTGCCTCAGCCTAAAACACAGTGAGACTGTTACTGACTAAACTCCACTGTCTGCCCCAACCACCATGTACCAAGATTGTGTCTGAGTTATTTTAGATGAGCATTTTGAAACACTGATATGAGTCTCAGCCACAGACACATAGGCCGGGTATCACACAAGTTGTATGCACAGCATACTGTTTTCCTAATCTGTAACTCCTTTTTCCCCCTCTGGATTTTACTCTGTGGGCTGCAAGAGCTTTTGCTTTTGGAAGAGAGCTTTTGTCTACTTCAATTTTACCTTATTTGGGGTATTCATATGTTAATTTAATGCTTACAGTCATA
Organism: Bombycilla garrulus; assembly: GCA_013400315.1. Lineage (NCBI taxonomy): Eukaryota > Metazoa > Chordata > Aves > Passeriformes > Bombycillidae > Bombycilla > Bombycilla garrulus. The sequence goes on along the minus strand of VXBU01000096.1, from coordinate 203,032 downwards.
TTTATGTCTATAGACACATGTACACAAAAGACACATGCAAAAGTTGTTAGCATGTACAAAAGCTTACATTCTTTTTATTTTCCTTTTTTTCCCCTTTCCTTTTTAATATAAACAACTATTTATGTTGGAAATCATATCACAGTAGTGTCCATTGTCAGAGCACCTGACATGAGTTTTTGATTGCCCCATCTTATATTCCTTTCGTATTGCATTTCCACCTCTCACATTAACTGTTCCAAGAGGCTCTGAGTGCCACCATCTTTCTGCAGTGCAGCTCTGTTTGACAGCGGGTATTACCTGTGTGTTCATAAGCACTGCCAGCTCTGCCTTCAGATTTAGGGCTCACTACTGGCTGTTTAAAATGCATGTACATTCACACTGATACGCTCACATTACCATGTCTTGTCTCTCTTATCTGGTTTGTTTCTCCAGGTGTTGCCTTCTGCCCCATGTTGCCCTTTCCCTTCAAGACTACAAAGGGGTGTGTGTGTCTAAGAAGAGGGAGCACGTAATGACTCCTGTCATGCACAAGCAAAGAAGGCCACTGTTCTTGCATGTCCTGTGCACTTCTTCTTTGATAAGTTATCAGATTTTCTTGGTGTCATTACTTGTTCCTTGGAATGGATATGTCTACTGGCCACTTAATGAGATTTTGAATGACGGTCTCTGCATCTTAAACGAAGGGTGTAAGTATTTACAGTATTTGAATAAATATTCAGCATATCAGGAAGTAACTAGGGGTGGAGAAAGGTGTTCTCTCTCTCTTGCACATACACGGTTAATCTCATCTTGTCTGGGACCTAGAAATATGTTTATGCTTAAATCTTCGTTTTTCACTCCAAAGCACTTATTTTACCAATCTTAAGAAGAGGTAACTGAGTCTGGCTTGCTATAACTTGAGTGTATAACTCAGCCAGGGGTGACTTTTGAACACAGGAAATGTTATAGTGAATTTTGCTTTGAAAGGTCACCACAGGTAATGGAAATACAGAGATTTTGCTGTTTGCTACAGTAAGAGTAAGCCTGTGATAAAATTAAGCCTTTTGTTTCTTTATCTTCTGTCCCTTTCTTTTGCTTCTTTCCCTCACCCCCCACCCGAGTGAATTCGTACATGACACGAAACAGTAATCCTAACTGCAAATCTCACATCAGTTATTGAATATAGGCCAGTATTGGTGTCACTATTTGTGTCTTGCTTGAGGCAAAGTTCTGCTGGCTGAAAACACCTTTCCCTTAACCATATCAGCTCTGTCATCTCCTAGCAGCAACAACAAATGGCCACAAAAAAGAAACTTCAGAGTGCTTTTTCACCCACTGATTCCTGTTTCCAGGTAGTCAGGTATTGTGAACTTGACTGAAAGCAGAACATTTTTTCATGTTTTTTAGTCTTTCAGATCTCAACTTTATGTCAAAGGGGAGGGAACTGATAAGCTTGTTGTACATTGACCAAATCTCTTATTTCTAGCCCAGGAAGGTAGGTTTTTCAGCATTGCTATACCAGCGCTTTGGGATGGAACAGAGAAGGGTCAACCAGATCATTGCCATGTTTGCAGAAAGCTTGGGTAATTTGATTGCTGTGGTGCTGAAAAGGCATTATTTCTCAAATTCTAAGAGTTTTGCTTATTCAGTATTTAAATTGAAGTGTTTCTTGATATTGTATGGAGGATAGATTTTGATTTCAAGAAAATTGAACCAGAGCTAAACTTAAACTACATCACTCAACTTTTTCTGAGCATGGGATTTTTAAAGAGTAAACAAGTAAATTTTAAATAGAAAAAGTTGTATTAGCTGCCACCTGAAGTAGTGGCAGCTGCCCTAGAAAACAGGTTCTAGAGCTAGAAGAGAGGGAAAATTCCCTTATGCTCAGAAGGCAAATTATTTACCAGTGACATAGATTATAGCATGGGCAGGCTATCCTTCTGAGTAAAACCCTCTTTTTTTTTTTTTTTCCAGGAAATGGGGACAAATGTGGAAAAGAAGGAAATGAACCTATTGTGTCTGAGATAGCTTCCCAGGATCAAATGTCCCCCTGCATGAATCTTTGTAAGTATTTATAAAATGGTATTTTTCTTTGACAGGGCACAAATGAACTCAGCAGCTCAGTTATTACTATGCCAGAGCTTTATAACATGCTTTATGTGCTTCTCAATAGGATTGTGTATTTCTTGTCTCTGTACATACCTCTCTATGTGTAAGTGTCAAAATGTTATTCTGCTGCTATTGTGGCCAATATCAGCTGGAATTTCGTAATTTACTTTGAGGAAGACGCGTCAAATTCATATTTGTTACTGAAACATGCTTCTTCACATAATGTGAGACCCTGTGCATCACTCAGTGTTCCTGTGAAAGAAGCAGCATCTCCAAAATAAGATATAGTCAAAGGCAATAGAAAGAAACTCACTTTGTAAGGTTATGGTCTTTTTCTACATCCCACAGTGGATCTTGATGTCTTTTCTGCTCTAAAATTATGTTACTAAAGGAGGGACACATGTGAGACAGCAGGTCAAATTGGAAGAAATGCACCATTTAGATATGAAAAGAGCCTCCAGCTACAATTGGGTCAACACCTCAGAATCCGAGGAGAAACATTTTTATAACAACACTCAATAGAATTTATCCTTTCTTTGTAACTCAAACCAGAACAAGCCCAAAAGTAAGGGGTGGAAGGGAAAGTAGATTAATAAATGTGAGAGGAATAGAAACATCAGGAAAGCTACAGAGGACACAAGTGTTGCGCATAAAAAAAACAAATATGCTTCTCTGCAACAAATACAGCAGGAGGCCTAACAAAAAAAAAAAAAAAAAAGTCACCCCCCCAAAAAAACCAAACCCAAACAAAAAAATCCCCAAAAAGCAACAACGTCGACAAAAAGGCACCCCAAAAAAAACCACAAAAGCATAGCTGCCATACAGGGACTGTCCATGATAAGGTGCAATGGGACTAGCAGAGAAGATAAAAAGACTCAAAAGATTACTACATATCCTTAAAATTTCTAGTATTTTTCTTGGTGACATGATATTGTCAGACTTTTGATCTGGAAAGGCTTCTTTTTCTCCTCATTTATCTGTTTCAGCTTGAGAGAGTTTTGTTTCACCAGTTGTGAGAGGTGTTTGTAGTGGTGATCTTTTAATATCAGCCCAATTTTGCTACAGTGGTAATACCATTAAGAGCATCCCCAGATTTTGGGGGCATCGTGTGACTCTTTCCAAGGAACAGAGCAGTGGAGGCTGAAGGAGGTATATGCTCAATCATGCAATACATGGATGTGGGGGAAATAGTCCCATGTGTCTTATTCTTTCTGCAGATCTGCCAGAGCCAGGCAGGCCAGCTGGAGGGATTTTTTCACCTTTTATGGGTCTTATTTTATCCATCAGCTAAATACTTCCCTTAAAGCTAAAATTATTTTAAAATCCTCGGGTAGTAAATGTAACATATTCAGATGCTAAACATAATTGAAGGCTGTAGTCGGCACCATTGTAAAAGCCACACCACTTGATGACCCTTTTTTTCCAAATGCATAGCCATTCCTACTGGATTCACCCCAGCAAGGCACTCTTAGAGTGGTGTTTTCCAGAAATCCTTCCAATTGGTTGGTAACTGCCTGGGATGATGAGTGCTCCCTGCAGCCTCATGATACTGATGTTAGGGGCAAGATGCTTAAAAATGCATGGCGGGTGGCTCACAGCAATGATGTGAGAGGATTTATCTTCCACAGCAGTTTATACCTGTTCTTTTGTCATATTGAGCAAGACAGCAAAAGCTAGGGCAGAATGAAATAAGATGTCTTTCCCATGAACATTTCAGAACACATTTGAAAAGATTTTTGTTTTGAAAATGAATTATTCAGTTTTGCAATGTAAGATGGAGGTATTTTTTTTCACTTGGATAGAAAATGGGAAGTATTAATTTTATTCTTTTACTTTCCAGGACTGGTTTTCGAGTTACTTGAAAAAATTAACTGGGGAGTAGCTGTAACCTTCCTAGAACCTACTGAATTCAAATGTGCATATATGTATATATGGTATGTGTAAATATATATGCATAAATTTATAAAAATAGGTACAATGTATGTAAATATACATATATAAAAGTATAGGAGTCTGAATACACATAGCTATAAGAATTTGCTTGAAAAAATTGGGCATTACCCCAAGTTCAGATTCTCTCTTCTGAGATTCTGAAGTGTTAGAGAGGGCCTGGATTTATCAGGTGTGATAACCTTGCCTTGCCATATATAAAGTTTACCTGTGTATCAGTGTCTCCGGTGACCTTTGATTGAGCATGTTGCAAGGTTTCAGATGGGAAGAAAAGATGTGAGAGGTCAAGTGGATAAATTGGAGAGGGCTCCTGTACACCATGTCATATTATTAGTCTCTCACCCAAGCATCAAGACAGTAGCCATTAAAGCAGAACTGTGCAAACAGTCTTTCTGTTGGGATGATTCCAGTTCAGCTTAAATTTTTGGCTGAGTGCAATAAATTTTCCTTCTGAGCTCTCTGGTGACAAAGGACAATTGTCATCCATGGAGGCTAAACTTTCCACCTCACTTTAAAAGCAGTCAGTGCTTTAATAGATCATACCTTAGAATCCTTTCTTTCTTCAGACCTAGTGTAGAGACCCAGAGTGCAAATAACTTCTCCACTGTTTGCACCATTTGGTTGATTCTTATTAATATTAAGAAAACATGTACTCTCTCTGTAGTGTGGCTTTCCGTGCAAATGTCTGAGTGGTCCCTTGGTGTTTTTTCCTCACGCAGCAGTCCCATGCCATGAATGCAGCCACTCCTCTTTCACACGCATGTAACTGTGATAGAGGCACCAGATTTCACTTTTTCCAGACACCAAATCTGAGACGCTTTAAAAGAGAGTTCTCAGAGTGGTTTATTGTTGGCAAGGCTCGGAGACAGTTCATGTCAGCACAACTTTGTCAGCTGGTCTTTGAAGTTCTCATCAGTTTCAAATATCAAACCTAAGGTATGCAGACAAGGGATTATTTGAAATTTACCGAGTGTCAATGAAAAGTTGTGCTTTAAGCAAATAATGTGTCATTAATAAACTCATGTTAGCAGAGCCAGGGTATTGCAATATGACAGGGTAAGCCACAATGCTGTCCTTCTGTTGCTTTGGAGTGCACCCAAGCCAACGTGTCATTCAGGGAAAACTTCTGCTCCTGGTGTAACACTGCATGGAGCCATCTGAGACTGTATCACCCATTTGTTGACATCTGCATCTTCCTGTTTCAGTTACAGGCTGAACAAGTTTAACTATCTAGGCAATTCTTACAGGATTACAAAAGGCAAATGTCAGTTTAAAATGACTCCTTCCGCTGTGAAATATGATCTCATGGTGAAGTAGAAATTCTGAGTGTGGCTGAAACAAGAAGACAAATACACTGAGTTTAGAACTGAAAGGTGTAAAACAAGTAAATTTGCCAGGAATTAACACAGTTCTTTTATATTAAAATACAAATGATCAAACAAATGGAAATTTTGCCAGTAAAAAGAATTGAGGAACTGATCTCTGTGAGAAACAACAAAACCCAACTGCCTAGTGTTTTAGCACAAATGGCATATGAATAAGAACATCAAAAAGAGCTGTATCCTTTGCACTTCAACTACACAGGAAGCATTATAAAAGTATATGTGTTAAGGGTTGCAACTGGATTAGGGAAATGTGAAAAAGGCATGTATTTCTCTTTTTTTAAATATTATTTTTTTTACTTGTGGTCTCAGGTTGTTTCACTTCCCTTTGCTATAGTCTCAGTGATATTCAGTCCTTTTTGGGTCAAGAATAGGACTCTCCAAATTTAAGAGAAGACCTTGTGTTTACTGGCATCTTTAGCATGAGTTCAATAGGAAAGGAACTCCCTAGGCAGGATATTTGCCACTGGGTGATTACACTGGGAACGGATTGCGCACTTAGAGCAAACAACTAATTAAAACCCTGAAGATAATGTGCAAGGGTCTCTGACAGCCAGCTGGCAAAACAGGGGAGTGTTTGGATCTTTGCCTAGAGCCAAGGGGAGCTGTGTACAGCCAAAGCATCTGCAGTAGTGGGTAAGATGGGTGTCTGCAGGTGTGTGGCACCAGCCTGTGCCAGACGCTGATGTCCCACCATCAGGGTCTGTGAACAGAGTTTGGCATGTCAGTGGCAAAGGCCTGGTGGCAGAGGAGGAGCAGAACTTGCACTGGGTGGCTGAGAAATGCTCTGGGGTTTTGTTAGTCCAGTTTTGGTGATGGAATGGTGAAAAGCAGCATGAGGAAGGAACAGTAACACCTTAAAACAGCAGAGCTCTTGTGGAGAGGAGATAGTGAAGATCTCATGGTTTGGCCCATCAGCATCAGGAGAGGGAGAAGAAAGAAGAGTACAGGACAAAGGCTTTGGCTCCAGCCTTTTGTGGCTAACTATGTACAAATGTGGAAAAATATGTTTTGAAAAAAAAATAGAAGTGTTAATTTTTGGGTTTTTTAAATACATTGTTAATGTTGAAACTATTTTCTACCTTGGGTTAACCAGGTTATTAAACTTCCATTTTCTAATTCTGAAGTCAAAGTCCCTAACTGACTATGAAAGTGTGTGGCTGCTGACAGCCTAGTCACAGAGAGAAGCTCACAGCTTTCACAGGATGTCCTGGGAAGGCTCTGAGAAAAGTGTACCCCAGAAGCTGACGTCAAAGCTCAGTCTCCACATATAATGCAACAATTTAAGATGCCAGATTTACATTCCCTTAGTATTTGGGAGCATTAGAATCGACAATAATATAAAGAGTTATCAATGGATAAAATTAGTCTGTACTCAGTTCTAATAGTGCCTAAGTCTGAAAACCTATATATACCATGTGTGTGATATCTCTCCTTCAGAGCCTAGTGTGACAAATTTTGAATGCTGCACCTGAATTGTTCCAAAGATTCAGAGGAAGCTGAAGTGTTTGTAGGTTCCTAATTTGGGAGAAACAGGAAAACAGAGAAGAGGTTGGTAGTTGTTATAAATAGTGACTACATATACAGCTTAATAATTCTCAGCCTCACTGAAAATGTCTTATCACCTCTACATAAGTTCGAAGTTAACAATTCCTAAAATTAAGTCTCTTTGTATTTCTTATTCATTTGCTTTTGATTTCTACTTCACTAGTAAGGACAGCTACAAAACATTCCTTGGCTACTTCTTCCCCAGCAAAGCAGCATCTGGTTTTGGAGATCTGAAGGAAAGCATTCTGGTTTTGGCTAGCAAAGCCTTTGTCTCCCTTCACTGGCATGTTTCCCTGAGACACCAGTCTGTCTTAAGACTTTCAGGAAGCAAAGCAATTAAGGGGCATTATAATAAAGAGGAAAAAAAAACCAACCAAAAAAAACAACAAACCAAAAACTGAGCTGTCTTTTAACTCTGTGCCTCATTAAACTTCTGCCAATTGCATGTTCAAGGCTGCTGTCCCCTTGTGTCCATTTTTCTTCCCATGCACAGCCACATGTGGCTGGAGGCTGAGAACTGCTGTACTCCACAGCCAGTATCATTTTCATGCACTGTTATGGTCTGTGATTCTTCTGACTGCTCAGAGATGCTTTTTAAAGTGAAAAAAATACTCTGTTGCAGTGAAAATAATGGCATTCTAAAAAAAGGAAGTCTGACCTCTCTGAGTTGAAATTAAATATTACACAGGCCAGGATGAAAGGAGTGAAAAGGTGAGATCTAAAGATGAACTTATTACTATGCCTGGGGCCCTATTGACCCCAGAGTTGTGGGTCAAGGCAGGATGGCTCACTTTTGGCTAGTTAGAAATCATGTAAAAAAAACTTTTTTAAAAGCAATGCCTTCTGTAAGCCTGGAGACTGTGGGCTATGCTGGGGACACAGGAGTCCAGAGACTGAGAAGGGTTTTGGACATCTAATTGAGAGGAAGAGAGAGATATTTTAAATTAAGCATTGAGCAGACCTGAATTACAATAGTTAGTTCTAATGGATATTTCTGAAAGAAAAAAGCAAGAGGATAAATGGATGAGAGAAATAACTGGCCATATTGGCTAGCAGAGGAAGGAGGAGCAGAGCATGAAGGGCAGCCAGCAGGGGTTAAGGGAGAGAGTGGAAGCAAGAGATAGGGCGTGAGTGGAAGGGGCAAGGAGCCACTTACCTGCAGGGCTAGCAGCACCTGGACCTGCATTAGCAAATCCTGCTGCTTAGCAAATCCTGCCAGCTCTGTCAGAGAGCAGAGCATTACTGTGCCATTCAGTCACTGGGGGAGTAGATGGGCAACCTCCTCCTGCCTCGGCACTTGTTTCACCAGAAAAACAAAAGTCTTGGAAAATTTTGATGATTGCATACTGCAACTTGATCATATGCCTTGCTTGAGTATTTCTGCTTTTCATAAAATCCCAGTCCTTGATTGATGCCTCCATGCAATAAAAATGAGCTGGTGAAGCAGCAGAAAGGTCAGGCTAATTTTCATCTGTTTCTGGGTGAGGTTGGGGCAGGTGTTTTATAGTGAACTCTTTCCTATCAAACCCAGTCCTTGAAACTGCAGTTAATTCTCGACAGAATATCTTCACTCCTGTCTTAAAAATAGTTGGAAAGTTTAAGTTTACAAGCTGACAGGAGTGCTGGACCCTGTGGTTTTGCACTATCACACTTACTTACACTAAGGAATTTAACAGGTTACAGTTGAAAGATCTCACTGAGCCTTCACCAAAAGCTTCTGTAGAATTCCTGCTGTGACTCTTGCTGAGTGAGTAACGATCTAAGTTGGTGTTCTTTCTTAGTTTGAACTGTTTTTAGATTTCTTCTGAATATCATATTTGTCCTACTGGGTAAACTGAGGCATAAGTCTGAGAAAGCCTTTTATACAAAAGGTCATTTTCTCCCTGTTAAAAAAGATTACTGGAGAGTATGTCATGTTCTCCCAGCAGGTACTGTCAAAGGCTGATGTCCTTCTCTTCACAGGAGGCACAAAACAGTATTAGATCACAGCTGCCTGAAAGCTTAGGCTAAGGAAAGGGAAAATAATCATCAAGTACTTTTTAAATGCTGCATTGACACTTGCTGGAAAGCAAAAACAACCCTGTCCTGCAGAGCTGACATTTGAGGGGAACGTTTTGTTATTGGATTTCAGTAGATTTCTTACCATGAGAAATAGTAAGAAAATGTCTTCCTCTGCCCTGTGTTTTCTACCTACCTGTCAATTGCCAGGATACCTGCACCCTGCCTGCCTTCTCCTGAACTTTCTTTAGCTGAGATTCCACATTTTCAAAAACATTTGGGTATCTGGCTTGTGGGATCTTTTAAAGTGGCCTGCAACTTAAGATGCTCCTGGAAAGGCAGACCTTTTCAATTTGGCAGGACCCATTTGACTACACAATGCCAGTACCACCTGGAATGAATTTTGTCCTCCCACCTCCAGCACCTTGCTTTAAACTCTGCCAGAAAAAGGTCTTTCTCACCCTTTTCCCTTCAGTCTCCATATTTCAATATGCACTAGTGCCACGTAGGCAGTGTATCGGCCTGGTAAAAATTTCATCCCGTGGGATGTGTCCACTTATTTACTTGTTGCCCAAAACAGAGTAATGATTCTGAAGCACTGTGCACCTCAAATGATGCTTCACTTCAAAAGTTAGAGCAACCTGAGAGCAAAAGTAACATTGGAACGAAAGGAGCAGGTAGCATGTGAAGACAGCAGTCTGTGCTGCTCTTGCCTCCACTTCCCTGGGGTCCTCTCTGCCTATCATTAATGCAATACCTGCCTGCTCTGCAAATATAACTGCAATTTTGTTAAACAAAGAGAATGTTTGGGGCTAAGACCTTGTTTTCCTGCTGACTCCACATGTGCAGGTACTGAGTCCACGTCCGTTTGTTTGCTTGCAGTGAGTGGGTTTGGACATGTGACCACTTTCTGGCACACACCTCCATGGTCCTTGAAATGCCTGAGAGAGGGGCTGTGCAACAAAGAGCAAGGTGAGTTTAATTAGCTGATGCACCCCTACTGCAGTGCCAATGCCTGCACATGTAGAGTTGGTATTCTGACTTCAGAAGTTAAAAATATATTTTTGCTTGTTTCATTTGTTTTATGTTTTAATGTTTCATTTATGTTTACATTCTTCGTTTTATTTTGCACTGGGAAATAGTGCAAGACTTACAGGATGCTAATAAAAAGACTTACTGCATGGCTAATAAATATAAAAATTAGGTGAAAAATATTAGCTTCTTCTATGGCTTTACTTTGTTTTTATTAGTAGTGCTAGCTGAAGTGCAGTCGTTAAGATACATATATACATGAATTGAGTATGAGCCAGGTGTGAGAGAGAACTTTGGAAAGGACTTGACATTTGTGCCGTTTAATATCAATGGTAAAGCTTTTGACTTTTGTGGGAGCAGAGTTTGGCTGCTTTTTTATAAAAATCCTTTAAAAGAGAATGGAACCAATTTCATGCTGACTGTTCTCAAATGCATCAAAACAGGTATTATTTAAGGCCTTTTCACTCCTTGACCTCCTTGCTGAGAGCACCAATGTCTGCCTGTCTATTTGGAACTACTTTGAATTCACCAATGTGTCAAGGGAGACTTGAGAAAAATCTTCATTATTTTAGAGAACCTTACACTTAATAAGCGTCTGGCTGCACAGAAAAACAAGTCTCTTATTTCTGAAGAGCTCACAGCCTAAACAGACATGGCTGCAAGTGGAGCTGACAAAGTAAAATGCCAAAGCTGTGACAAAGGAGGGAAGTAGGGTGGCAGTGATTTGCTAAGACAATTGGTGAAAATGTGTGCCTGTCAAGTTAGCCTTTATATTTTGTAGAATAACCCTATAGCTGCACACGTGATTGATGTCCTTCATGGACTGATTTCTGGTGATTAATGGAGAAAAAGTCACGGCAGCAAGGAACAGCTGAGGAGGGAGGCAGGAGGAAGGGTAAATGCATGAGTGTTTGCAGGACAGGTAAGTTAAGCACCATCAGCAGAGGGTGAGGAAAACCAGGAGACAATGCATGTAAGTGAGAAAAGGATCAGTCATAGAGAACTCCAGGGTGAGGGGACTGGCACTGCAAAACCTGGCACAATGGAAATGGCCAGCCTGGTTGGCACCCAGCTATCTCCTTTATATAACCTTCACTGTAGATATTTCCACAAGGGCAGTACTTGGCATCTGTTTTTATGGTTCTCCAAAGAGGCTGTTACTGTCACCAGACAAATAATAATAAAATAAAATGTTCCTGGGGAAGCACTGCATGTGAGTAGGGTATCTGCTGCCGAAAAATATTCCTAAAATTCCTTTTCTGGTATCTAAGTATGGACGTGACCCATGGTGTCTCACTGCCCTCACGACTGTGTCACTGATTTCACTTTTACGAAGGATCACAAGGGGCCATAACTGAGGAGCCTACACTGTCTGGGTAAGGTCCTGTCAACCACAAAATTCATTTCCCTCATCTCAGAAAAGCACAAATTAGAAAATGTGGTGCACTGGTCATGGCTTCCAGCCCTTTCCTGAATATTAAGAGTTAGTCATTTATGGATCTGTGATTAATTTCAGATTCTTTTTTCTTTGTTTTGTTGGCACAATGTTTTCTGCTGGAGTTACGTGCACACTTCATCCTTTAACTTGTATGGTCCCAAGACACATGCACTAAGCCCAAAAATTTTTGCTACCATTACACAAATAGGAAATGAATGTACAGAAAACCCTCAGCAGTTTGCCCAGACTCACAGAGGAAATCTATGACCAAATATTGCATTGACAACAGATCAGTGTAAGTGCAGTGACCAGCTGTGGAAGGCTGTTCAATGAGAGGAGGTCTATGTCAAGTATGCTCTTGCAAGCTGCTCTGTTAATTGCTACTGGCCTCAGCACAGGTGCTTGTAAAGCAGAATTGCTGGAATTGGGTAGGCCAGAACACATTTATTTTGCATATTCAGATTAGCTTAGGCATGGATTAGTTTAGGCTGTTCTTGGGTTTTCAGTACGTAACACTATACTGATAGATATGAGAAAAGGGCCTTTTTCTGGTTTTTTTGTGTTTTTTTTTTTATGCACTGCACAGAAGAGTCCTTTATACACATAATTGCATAAAAATGTTGAGTTTGCATCACAGTTTGTCATTAAAGTCTCCAGTGTCCTATTAAAATCTGACAGAGAAATGAAAAATAATTTAGATGTCTTACATTTTCTGGTCTAGCATGTAGAAATTTTTTAATTTGAACAAAAGTATGTTAAACTGAATTTTCAAGGAAGTAAAAATTCACAGTTTTCAACTAAAATTGTTTCAACTATTTTTTTTTCTGCCTTCTGCTCAGTTATTCTTTTAGGGTTTTTGTCTTTTTTTAGATTCCTGTTTGCCATAAAGGTCTCTCAAGAGCTTAGTTTTGTGAACAGGCGTTCTATTAAATGTGTAATTGGATTCAATGAGATATGCTTGCACTTTGAGAAGAGTTTTTCTGTCTTCCCTGTAGCTCTAAACTGTCTCTATCGCAGTGATATCAGTACTGATTGTGGCTGGTGGGGTAGTTCAGGTCAATGTGTAACCAGGAGTTATCCCTTGCCCATGGCTGAGGCAGGTGGAAAGTCCCCAGGTGGATCGCTGAAGCTGAATGATCTTTAGCCTTGTGGTGATTTACTTCAGAACCAGGACTAATCTGTTTTGCTAAAGAAACAGGTGGATATAGAGACTCAGAGTGGCTATTTGACCAGAAAGACAGACTTCAGATCTTTGACATTATTCCTAAACAGACTGTGTGATTTTTGTATTCTGAAGAGAGAAAAGGATGTGGGTGGATCAACAAAAATGTTACATTGCAATAATCTTTAGTACTTGCAGCAATTTTTCTATAGTTCCTTTTCACTTTTACACTGTTATTGTCTTAATGAGTTTTTACTTTAGGACTGGAAAATCTGGTGTATATATATATATACTTTCAGTAAAAATATATGCATGGGCATATGGTCCTTTGGCTATGAAAGCTTTGTTTCGAAGAAGCCTATTTATGACAAACTTCTTGACCAGCTCTATATCCCACTCTTTCCTATATGCATTTAGCTAGCCCAGAGTGCTTCTGAGACAAGGTATTTTCCTTGCAGTTTCTTTTAGTATAGTGTTGATGTCTTTGGCAACATAAACTCCAGCAGAGACAGAAACTGTAGAGTGAGACTGGAAATTTCTTGAGTTGGTTGGATGTGAAAGCAGCGTCTCTCTCTGACTCAGGAGAATTTTGTGGAAGTGACTTGAATCTGCTAGTTTGTCATGAATTTAACAAAGCCCCTAGCCAAGCAATGTAAACTGTGCAAAAACAGTTCAAACACTACCAGAATAACCACCCACAAAAGCAGATGCAACTTCAAAAGAGACTGAGCCAGACAGCAAAGTACAGCTGTCCATATTCAGATTTAGAAGGTACCAGAAGTGGTACCTTTTCTACACATACCACATCTACATTAACCATGGGAAGAGCCATTTCCTTACTAAAAACATATCAGCACTGCATAAAATCAGTCTGAAAAAAAATGTCTTTATCAAAATAAAGCCTGCTATTAGAGATTAAATTTTAATGGGAGTCTCATTTTTTCAAGCAAACCAGATCAAGCATTTGCCCTTTTATTAAAGCACTAACTCCAATTATGAGAGCTGTAATTAAAGGCATGTCAATGACTCAAATAGTGCTCATCTGGTAAATTATCTAGACCTTTTACTAATGGACTGAGAGTAAAATAACTTCCTAAGGTGTTTCTCCTCTCCGTCCCAACATGTGCCAACTTTCCTCCCAACCAAGGTGGTACTGTAGTGTTTATCAAAGGTTTATTATCGTGCTGGAATGGGAAGGTCAATATCCATCTTCAGGTGGGGAGAGGGGTCAACACAAGAGTTGTGACTGTGCTGATCTTGCCTTTCAAATGCTTTGTGCATTTTCACTTTGACTGAAATGGAGCTGCTGCAAAGGTTTGATGCAGTGAAAGTTGCTTGCTAAGGTGCCTCTTCTAGGAGAAAAAAAGAACCCTGGAACAACATGCAGGGATGAGGCTGGATAGTCCTGATGCGCCTGAACTACTTACAGAGGTAGGAGTCTTAAAATATTCCATTGCTGGGGAATGAATTCTGCATGATGAAGAAAAATCTTCCATCTTTGTGATGTGGTGGCCTAATTGTGGCCGATTACTGGTTATTTTTTTTTTTATAAAAACCTTCACTTATTCTTTTGGCTTCTCCCATTCAATTATGGTTAGCTTTGTTTCAAAATTTGGTTCTAACAGATAAGCTGGTTGCCTACTATATTCTCTTTCCTGAAATATAGTATTAAATACAACCATATAGCTATTTAGACCATCTTTTCATGGAAACTAAATGGTGTGATTTGATCTTAGGCTTTCTTATCCAATTATCTCCCAAACACATGCTGATTTCCCATGTTCTCTTCTTGGCTTGTTACAAACTGTCATATTTTGAAGAGGAATCACCAGGAAAGTGTCTCAGCAAACAATGTAGCCAACTCAGTAGATGATGTGCTAGAAACAAATATTTCTGGAGTTACCAAAACTGACAGGAATTGTGTGAGTGCTAAAGCAGCAGGCAAAGAGTTTCAGGGAAACTTGAGCAATTCTGTTTCACTCTATAAAGATCTCCTTCTGTCGTTATTTACAATGTCATTTTTTTTTCTGTGCAGTAATACTTAAAGTGAGATCTTTCCCATGAAAAGGTCTCTCATCTGTCAGGTCTCGGAGTGCACAACACTAGAAGTGAAAGAATGAAAATTCCTTGAATAAAGATGCCTCCCAAATACCTGTGTCATATCTGTGTGGGTAGCTTGTCAGGCTCCCTTAGCAGCCAATGCTTTAAAGATTAATCTTTTCCTAATTCAGAGCAATGCTTAAAAAAAATTAAGAAGCGCCTTCCAGGTACTTAATAGGTTGACAGTGGTACAGTTAATGGAAAAAATATTTGGCATTTTAAGAACTTTCAAAGACTCAAGAGAGACATGAGTTTAATTCTTCCCAAGCCATATTGATTCTTACCTCATGCTCAGTTTGGATTGATCTGTTTAGAATGAAGGTTTGGCACTAAAGACAATTTTAAAATGTCAAAGAACCAGTGCAAAAAAAAGAGTGAGAAAACGCACATAGAGAAAACTGTCATCAGTGTTGAAAAACATTGTGTTTCTTTTTTGTACTGGCTAGGCTTTATTTGGTATTTTTAAAAATTGGTTATCCCATTTGTTTGGAAAAATGTCTCAAGAGCAGGAGAGGGGAAGGATTCCCAGTTACCACCATCAAGTGAGGATTTTCTGGCAGCTGCTGAAAGATCACTTTAATCCAGAAGCAGGAAAAGAGACTTACTCCCTTTATTAGAGAAATAAACCCTCAATATGTTCAGCTCAAGACCTACAGGAATCTGACGGGGCTGGGATGCTGCACTCCACTAGAGAGGGCTACAGTAGTTTCTTTTTTAAAGGTTGCCTCTATGGCAACATCGGTTTTACACTTCCAAGTAACTGGGATTTTCAGGCTGCAGTGAGTTCCTTGGTGTTTCTCTGTGGTCCTTTAGGACAAAGGGATAAGTTTTAGTCCTTTGCAAAGGCTTTTTTCTTCTCTCCCTTCTTTCCCAGCAACACGCACCCTTAAAATGCGTTGCTTTCTTACATGCCTCCATGAATAGAGCTGATTGCTATTAACCTCCTGACATTTCTGAAATGGTCAGTAATTCTTTCTGTGTATCTGCTTGCAAGATTGACTAAGTGTGACTTTGGCCTTTCTCCTGAGGAGACTTCTCTTCGGACTGCCTTGAATTAGGAGTGCTTTGAATTAACACACCACATAAGGATTAGGAGAGAGGTTCCTTCATGCAGGAGTGCCTGAAGACCTGTGCCAGTGAAACAGGTAGCAAAAGCAAACAGCCTGTGAAGAATTCAGAGCAAGGCAAGAATCAAGAGTAATTTCACCAGGGGGGTTGCAGTTGGGCCTAGAAGGACCTTTGCAGTTTTCTTGCAAAAGTAATTATAAGGGGAAAGCAAAGAGAGAGTGAGAGTGTGAAGAGGTGAAGAGAAGACGGTAGGAGAGAAGTCAGAAGCAGAGACTGGAACATGCAACATGCAGCTGTTTCAGGTGCAGACACCAGCAGCGAGAGCAAAGGATCCATCCAGAGCATCTGGAGCCTGATGGAGGAAATGCAAGGAGTGGATGAGCCAATATGCAGTCGGAAGAAAATGAAAATGATGTGCATCTTACCCTTCAAAGGGCTGTTTTAGACCACAAAGAATGGCCATCACCATCAGGCTGAGGTGACTCGTGTGGCAATTAGGCAAAGTTCCTAGCTGAAAAGATACTGCGCTGAATGCACTAGCTCTTTGGGTTTTAAATGAATCAACAACATATTTTCACACATCTCTGAAAAAACCTACCTGAAAACCCATCACTGGTCTGTTTTGGAAAGGTGGGTACAAGGAACAGCAGAGAATGGCTGTACCATAGCACAGTCTCCTCTTTTCATGACTTCAGTCTGAACTTGCAGCAGTTTCCAGAAGACCTGCTGCTCTGCTGAACAGAAGCTGGCAACGGTATTGAATCATTTGGCTGTGCAATTGTTTACACCAGGAACTCTGAGCAATACAGGATTAGGAAAATACATTGATGGAAGATGGGGAAGAATCAAGTCTTCATTTTACAGTCTGTCAAGAATCCCTTGTTTCTCTTTTTTTCTTCAGCCAATATGGTAGTGAGATTATTTTATTATCCCAGTGCAAATGTTGAAAATGGAAAGGGTCGGAAAAACTACCTTTGTATTTCTGGAAAGTGAGATGGGATTTATTCATTAACAAACTCATCTTTTTATTAGTATTGTATTTTTCCCATCAGAACAATCAGGTTTGGTTCTAAAACCAAATTTCTTTGAAGGAAAACTCTCCCAAGGAAATGTAAATGGTGATTTTTATGTCTATTCATTAGGATTTATTATTTTCATTTTGCTTTCAGCAGTTGAGGACACTTGAAAATCCGAAGCGGGCTCCTTGAGCAGGTCGCAGTGCTGGTGCCAGGAGGTAGCGGTGTGTGTGCTCCCTCTAGTGAGCTCTGATCCCCAGGATCTGGCATCAGCCAGCCCGGGGTCTCTATGCGGCTCCCAGGGCTTCAGCCACAAAGTGTTTTCTTCCTCAGATAACATTCATACCAATTCTGCTGTTTTGTCTGTGGAAACTGCTTCTACGGGCTGAGTCACTGCTGGAGCAGGGGAATGCAGGGGAGTCTGAGTCTGCCACAGGTTTGCTGTGCAGGTCTTTGTGCTCTGACTTTTCTTCACCTGTGTACAGCGTTTCTGAAAATCCTTTTCATCTTACTTAGACAGCTCTTTAAAACTTCTTTTGATGAACAGCAAGTTTAAAGGAAGAGAGCACTGCCTGACTTTATGCCTGTGTAACAGGTAGCCCCTGAAAGAAGAGTCAGTGGCAGAGCACACTGCCAGTTTACTGCAACTCCAATCTGATGGTAAATTGCTCACATGTAATCTGCAGCTTTACCATTTGGTCATACTGACTCTATAGTAACTCTTGCTTAATATATTAATATTGAACTGGGAGGGAAAAGTGTGCAAAATCTAACTTTTACTGGGTGTTTCTGTATTTGAATGGTGTAGAGATAAGCATATTCTCTTAAGGTGAACCTGGGATATAAATATCACATATCAAGTAAGAACTCAAATGAGAAGTAATAAAACCTGCCTGTTATATTTCGGACATGGTTCTAATTTCATGGTCAGTAGGAAGGGTATAAATGAGAAGGAAAGGAAATACATGTTGATTTTGTCCTAGTTTGTCCTCCAGCCTTTAAAACATGAAACGTAAAAACAGAGGATCAAATTATTTGATAGCTGTGTGTGATTTCACAAGGTTATAGATATCAGGATCTGGACTTGTGAGGAAGGATAAGGATTCTACTGAAATGGTTTCTTTTCTTGGACGGAAAGGTACCTTCTGATTGTTCTCATAGCAAATGTCAATCTTGAATGAAGTAGCATGAGCAATAGAGGTGTAAGAGGAAAAGGAGATATTTGTTTGGAGTGTTGTACGAAGCCCCCTGAGAAACCTGGATTTGGGTAATCAAGTTATGAGTTAAGTCAGGGAAGTAGAACGCGACTTTCATTTAAAATATATCAGTGACAAAGATGTTCCATAATGCACACAAATCATTAAACTCACAATGCATTTTGAGCTCTGAGTTGGAGGAAAACAGAAAACCAATAGATTTCACTGCCTTCTCTTTTGGCTTCTGAAAAGGGTAAAAAATATATAGCCGGCAGAGGAAATATCAGTCTTGGCAGCTCTGCATCACCTATTTCTGTTCAAACTGTGGTGGACAGAAAAGATGTTGACCTCTAAGCACAAATTGTCCATTCATCATAATGCAATAGAAATATCTGAAGTTATGTTAATAGTCACTAGAGTGTGATCTGTCTAAATGTGTATATATGTTTATATCCTTATGTAAAGTCTATAAAACACTTCAGTTATTGGCATATTTTCAAATCTTTGTACTGGAGACCAGGCAGAACCCTTAATTGCTTATGGATATTGGAGATTATGAAAGCAATTGTGACCACTGGACTGGATTTTTCTTAAGAGTAAAATACATGTTAAGCTCTTTTAGTTTTCTTACAGCTGTTGTTTATTTACAGAAATTCTGCTGCCATGTATAGCTCTGTACAAAAATCAAGCATTTAATCAACTCTCAAGTTTTCTGCCAGAAATAATTTACAGATAATGAAAATGTAAAAAAAAGCTAAAAATCTTAATAGGCAAACTTTCCCAAATTCCAGTCGACATTTTATTAATGTATGAGATAGCTTGACTGTGAGAAAACTTATTTTCCTCATCTCCCCCCAGTTTCGCTGCAGGAAGTTGCACAAAACAAGGTTGAAGCTCATTAAGTTTTCCCCTCTCAGAAATCTTTACTGAAAGGCACAAGATATGTATGAATTGCATTAGAGTATAAAGGCTTCATGATTCCGACCACTGACAGTACTTCCATAGAAGAAGCTAGGCTTATCCATGGAAACCAAGTATTCTTCAGAAGAACTCCCTCCTTCCCCACCCCCTTTTAGCCATACAAGGACTAATTGTTGTGTCAGCTGCCGCAGGAATGCAAGGCATGTGTCTGGTGAATCAAAAGAGTAGCAACTGCTGTCAGCAGCATTCCTGTTCCTCATCCAGGACTGATGGCACAGGGAGCAGTTTACACAATCTTTGTCCTGCTTACAAGGAGGGGAGGGGTGTAACTTTTTTATGTTTTTTAAAAAGCTTTCTTTCAAATACATGTGTGTACACCTATCTCTATGGCAGCTATACTTATTTTTTGGAAGAAATATGGTATTTGTGTTTGCCTACTGCTGGCTACATTCTCTAAGCGTGTTAGAAACTTAAAATATTTGGGGTTACAATGATGCTACTTCCTTTTTACTAACAGTAGCTCAAATTTTCTTGTAATGATGTGAAATTTCTGGTCCACTAAACAGAAGATGACTACTGTGTTTGAAGTAGAAATATTTTCTCTGCTCCCTTAGTTGAAGTGCACTTCTTTGAAGTGTAATAAGCTAGGCATAAGTCCAGCATTTTATCTCAACTCTAATATAAAACTTTGCATTAACTTGTAAGAGAGTTGCATGTCTGAAAGGCTACCAAAATTGGGCCCTAAAGCTTCAAGCCAGCTGCAAATCAAGACAGTGGTATAAATTGACCTTTGTCGTTCAGGTACTTAAATAGCGCTATCTAATACATAGAAAAGAAAGCCTGTGAATATAGAGCTCCTGTTGTCTGCACCTCTGTTTCATGCAAAATATGTACATATTGAAATGAGGAAAACTTAGTAAATAACATTAGACATGAAGAAACAAGTCCCTGCTATTCTACATGGTTTAATTTGATACTGTGGTTAAGAAAAAAACAAAAACAAAACGAAAAAGCCCCACAAACCAACAAATAAAACCTGTAGTTTTTCTTATTCAGAATGCTCACAGAGCTGATTTTTAGTGCCTTGTTTAGTTGGATCACTGTGAAGGAGCATCCTTATTGCCTTTCCAGCAGGTTAGAACTGGTTCAAGAAGATGGGAGAAGGAACAACTTTTTTTTTTTTGAAGTTGTGATATTAAGGAGGTTTATTTTAACTTCCAAGTCTTACTTGACTATATTGTATAAGTGAATGTACTCAGAGCTGTAGGTAAGACAGCTGAATGTAAATATATCCTCACAGAACAGCTTGTAAGAACGTATTTTTTTATTTCTTTCTCTGATTTAAGTAACTGAAGATATCTGTTCCTACAAGCAATTCAAGAGGCCAAACTGTCCTTCAGACAATTGCTGAGACTTTGAAGTTAAGAAAGTAGCTTATGATATGATTTTTTTACATATATGCAACATGATGGATTTCATTCTGAGGAGGTGGTTCTATGGTAGACAAGACTCCAAGACTCTTGTCCTACCTTCCTCGTGTATATGCTGCCTCCATTTCCTGTTTGAGGAAAAAAAACTTGTACATGGTGGTGGGTTAGTAATTTTTACACACATGCCTTTTGACAACTAATGCTTGTAAAATATTGAGGTTGTAGACAAAGGTTGCTCTGACAATTTTAAAAAGGCAGCCCTAGGGTTCAGCATCTTAAATTTCAAAAGGTGACCATTCAGTCATACAGGAATGGAATTAATGTTCCTCTAAACCAGTAGGTGGTTGTTTTTTTTATATCCATGTACTTCTTCAGTAGTCATTCTAGGTTCATAGTGATATAAATCAGAATGGTACTTACCTTCTTTCTTCAGCTAGGACCTGCTTTTTCACAAGTTACTACCTGAGATGAAGATACACATCCACGTGCTGTATAGAGCCTTACTGTGCCACATGAGGTCTTATTGTAAAAAAAAACCTCACAACAAAATGTAAGAAAAGTCAACCAAAACACCACCATCACTCCGCATAGCAAAGCCCTGTTCCATTGCAAACAGTCTATAAGATTTTTGCTAGGACGACAGGTGCAAGTTACATTGATAACAGCCAATTAAACAGATAAATAAATATATTCTGTCCACTAAGCTTTGAATAACAGTTGGTACCATGCTGAGGCTAGTTAACAAAATTTAGAGCAGAAACAGTTTACTCATTTTATCACTTTAATGAAGAAAAAAAACATCAGAGACTGGAAAGCCTAGTAAAAATTTTGAAAAATAATAATTAAGTTTAGAGATAAAATTAAGTACACTTTAAGGATTGCTAAAGGGTGCATTCCACAATCTCTATGGTTTTTAGCATAGATTTAGTTTCTGGAAAACAGGTACAATCTTTATAGCCTACACATAATGTTGAGTTAAGTGGTTTAGAAAATATTATTGAGACTAAAAAACATATTATTTCCTTGTTGATTATATTATTTGAGGTATGTTGTATGAATTATTTAATCCTGACATAACAATATATAGAGAGAAATGTTTTCATTTGTCTTCAATTCAGATCATGTTGCCCCAGAACATAGCATGAGAGAAAACATTATCAAGTCATATTTTTATCAGATTTGTGCCACATTTGTACTGTAAGAATGATCTTGATATGTTTTAAGTTTCTCATTGTGCATAATAAAAGTGATAATTAAATGAATAAATCTAAATTAATCTTTAAAATTTATTTCTCCTCTAGGATAACAGTGAAATACTGTCTGAAACAGTATATGCAGTGCTAGTCATCCAGGCCCAAGGAAGCTGAACTCTTAATTACAGCAGGAGAGGAAAGATTATTGGAAAAGTTATGTGGAAGGGCATTTTCTTTTCAAATGAAAAATTAAAAAGGTCAACTTGTTTATCTAGCAAAATCATGACTGCAAGAAGATAGTTCCTAGAATACATGGAGCAATGTGGGAAAAGAGACATTAATAAAAAGGGGCAGTGTTGTTCTGAGGATAAATCAGCTATGAATTAATTTGGGCTGAATATTACACAAATTTCGAGCAAGTTGCAGAGCAGTGGGGTCACAATCTTTGACCTTACTTGATAAATGAAGCACGGAATTTTGATGATACTGCATGATATTAAAAGAGCCAGCAACAACGTTACCATTGTCTTCCTGTAAACAGAATGAAAACTACCTCGGGATTTATTCAGAATCTTAATTCATTTCACTTTATCTACTTTCTCTTGGGTTAAAGCCATTTGACTTCTGAAATAGACTTTTCAAGTGGAATTCTAGTGTGGTGAACCCAAGCCACACCACACTCGATGGTTTCAATGTCTGTTGTTCCTGGTTTCCTTGTGTCAGCAGAGCCAGTGGTGTCTGCAGAAACAGCTTGGGAGTTCTTCTCTCATCCAGTCTGTTGCCCTAAATAATACACTTATGCTACCATCCTGTAAATATAATTGTTTCCCTTTTTGCTGAGAAAACCTTAAGCTAAATCTCAAACTGAATTGCCTTGAACATTAAGTTGCATCTTTGTTACAGTTTGAACGTGTGGTGTCTTCTAGGCTGTTTCTGGCAGGGCTTCTGAGTGCTTTAACACAGGTGGGAGAAGGTTTCTTCTGTTGACACATCTTTCTCTATGAGCAGTCACAAGTGTGAGTTCATGGTAAGGATGGCAAAGTCAGTTCAAGTACTTTCTGCCCTCTTCTATTTTAATACTTGGAAAAGCTTTTACAAGTTTATACTTCTGTCTGACCTCTACATGTGTTTTTCCTTCCTGAAGAGGAATAGACTGCAACATAGGAAAATTTTCTGGTTTGTTTTTTACTCTGGTAACTTCAGCAATCTCACCAAAAGCACAGCACCTCAGAGAGTCACACTGGTACATTGAAGAAATGCTGAAGCAAAAACTGGACCAAGCAGCACAGGAACTTCTTGATCCAGCATTTCTGCCAGAAAAGTGTTTGTGTAACTATACCATTAACATGGTGTTTAACCCCCAAGTTGTACAAGACTAACTGGATAGCTGACAGGTGATAAAGTGAGTGCTTAAAAGATTGGGGCCTGGGCATGTTCCCCAAATCCAGAGATAGGGCTATTCTGGGAACTTGCTAGGGTCTGCCTCTGATGGGTCTATCCATCAAATAAAAACCATCTGTGTACATTTACATGGTTTTTGTTTGTTCTTGTGGCTCAGGTAGAGGATTCCTAGGTACAGCTGATAATATCCAAGATTGATGCAATGGGTGTGACTGTAACTCCATTAATTTTCACTGGCACTAACAGCCCTCTGAGAATGTCCTGGGAGCAGGAGACTGCTGGCAGAAAAGGAGTCCATCCCAATCCTGGCGTTTGTCATATGCTGGTGACAGGCTCAATGGGATCACACAGATTTGGCTCTGAAAATTAGGGAGAGCCTTTCAACATGTTTGCACTTGATGTTATTGGAAGATCCCAGTGGAAGACAGTCCTGAGCCTGGTTTAAGATGACTTTCTCCACAGATGAAGTTGCAACCGATCAGGTTTATTTTCACAGCTGTTCAGCTGTGATTGGGCAGCACTTTTTGAGTGTTGCATACAGCAGGCCTTGGGCACAGTGTGTGTAGATGTTTTTTGTAGTAAAGCTCCATGGGTGCTGGTTTCATGGCAGTCCACAATGACCCACGTTAGTGCTGGTGTGGCTCTGCCCTGCGAGGGAGTACACACTCCTTGAAAGCAGAACATGATTCTGCCTTTGGTGGCCAGGATGGTCACATGGTCTTCTAATGCATCTCCATTTTTTCCTCTTCAGCTACACAAACTAGGTAAAGAAGTAAGGACAGTTTCTAGGAATCTGGCTTAGACCATCAAGAAAGGACTAAGTGGGACTGTGAAGCCCTGTGGTTATACCTTGGACACCCAAAGAAATGTCAGAAGCTCATGCTGCTGCATGGGAGAAGAGAAGGACTTACACTGAGCTTCACCCACATCCCACTTTGGCACTAGAGGAGAGACTGCCTTAGATGAAAATGTCTGGATAGTCCCCAGTAAGAACAGTGTATATAACACCATAAAGAGGTAGAGAGTGACAGTTAAACTGGTCCCCTCCAGTCTTGCCATGGGAGCAGAAAATGTCCTTCCTATTTTCAGTGAAGGAAATATTACATAAAAAATAATTGAAAGGTTTTGAAAAATACAATTTTGTGAGAAGTTATTAGGAAAAGAAGATACCCTTAAAGGGAAGCTTTGCATAGGTCAGCACTGAATTCACTGTTTAACATATTCAGCAGTCAATGTTAAATTCCTGCTCCTAACATTTGTAAGTGTATTGGAGATGTGCTCTGCCAGACTGTTCTTCAGAGAGATCAGGAATACTAAACAACAGAGTTCATTTAAATTAAATGCATTTTAATATGAGAAGAAATCAAAGTGTCTAGAAACATAGAACAAAAACAAAATAGGGTGAAAGAAAAGTAGTGACTCTGAAAAAGAAATTAGAAGGGGCACTGGAGCAGTGTGACAATCCCTACAATGACAGGAAAGGTGGCATGTGTTTTGGAGTAGCAAAAGAAGAATGTATGGAAGCAGTAACATAATTTTATGTGTGAGTACAAGTTAGAACCTGGAAATAGTTTCCATTTCATACTTTTTAAAATACTATTTAAAACTGCAGCATCTGAAGAAAGCAATAATAATTACTAAAGAGGAAGATAAAAAATTGTATAATGATACTTGCAGATCAAGTTGTTCTTTATACTAGAACAGATGGAGAAATTACTTGATTTGTATATAAATGTTTTGTGGGTAGAACAAATGAATACAAAAGTGTACCTAATTTAGCAGGGAAATGCACAACAAGAACTAATAGCTGAAAACTCAATGAGACAAGCTCAAAATTAAGTATTAGGCAGGGAGATTTTATTATTATATTTATTTAGCTGTTATTAATCACTGGCAAAATGAACACAAATCAAAAAAAGCAAGGGTTGGATATCTTCAAATTAAGAGCCAACTTTGAACTAGTCTGCTTAATACAGCTTAAATACAGATGCAGGCTACAGACAGAGATTCTTTCTGTCCAAAACTTTATTTTAAGTATTGCATTGTATTTAAAATAACGTAAGCAGTGAGGAAATGTTCTTTCACTCCTTTGTTAATATCCTGGAACCCACTACCTGCACCTACATCTAGTGGCAAATTATTTTAATCGAAGTGTGGGGTTTTTTATTATTATTGATGTTAATTGAACTGATATCAGGCTTTCTTATTACCTCATGTAGTACACTGACCTTCCTCTGAGCCAGACTTCTCCTAATACAGTAGTAAATAAGATCACAATCCACCTGGTTTTGTGGCTGTTTTTTACAAGTTAGTGGAAGTAATGTGAAAGAAAAAAGAAAGGTGTTAGGGTTTTTGTAACAATTGAGGAAAGAAACTCAGAGATATTTGTTTCTCAGGATCTGAGAAAGATGCAGAGTTGCTAAGGACTCCAGAGCTGCCCAAATGCTGTGTCATCTCTCCATTTCTAAAAAGTAGCATAAGCATCAGTTCTTCTATGTCAAAGACTCGGAGAACTGCAGTCTGTGTAGATTTTTGGCTGGGACAGAGTTAATTTTCTTCCTGGTAGCTCCTGTGGTTCTGTGTTTTGGATCTGTGCTGATAACAGTGACAAGTTTTCATTATTGCTGAGAATCCTTGCACAGCGCCAAGGCCTTTTCTGCTTCTCTCACCACCCCACAGCAACTGGGCTGAGGGGGCCACGAGGAGCTGTGAGGGGACAGAGCCAGGACAGCTGACCCCAGGATGTCACATGCCATATGGCATCATGCTCTACATATAAATAAAGCTGGGAGAAGAAGAAGGAGGAAGGTGGGACACTGCTGATTGCTTTCCTGAGTCATCTGATCCATCATCTTGATGGAGCCCCGCCTTCCTGGAGATGGCTGGACAATTGCCTGCCCATGGAACGTGGTGAGCAAATTCCTTGGCTTGCTTTCTTTGTTTGTAGAGCTTTTGCTTTACCTACTAAACTGTCTTTATCTCAACACTTTACTTTTTCAACTTTTATTCTTCCTATTCCCTCCCCCATCCCACTGTGGGGGAGTGAGCAAGCGGCTCTGTGAGGACTAGTTGTATGCTGGGGTTAAACCGCAATACAGAATTTAGTTATTGAAATAAAACTGTCCAGTATTTGTACCCATAGGCAAAATTATGTGGCAGTGGATAAACAGAGTTCCATCTGGTCTTAGAGATGGGAAAAATTTAAAGCAAGGGCATAATATAGTGACAAAAAGCTCAGTTACTCAGCCTTCTTCATCTCCTTTAAGTGCTGTAGTCTGCAATGCATTAGTATTTTTCTGTCCTAACATTAAGAGGCTGAGTTCTCCATCATACTCATAATTTTGATTTGAAGTTTCTGTGCTTGGGGTTTTTCTGTTTTCCTCTGGTTCTAGATACAGTTTGAGCATCTGTCTAGACAGCTTTTGTTCTGCAGTAGTTAAACATCCTGTGAATTGTCTTCAGTTGTCACATTCCCGGTCCGTCCAAAAGGACATATGTGCTACTTAAAACTTTCATTTAGCTCATTAGTAATTTAAGTGTAGCTTGATGATACGCCAGATGCTCTCCAGTTCAGAGAAATATGCCCATCTGAGTGTGACTCTCTCCTCTGAAATCTGCTTTCTGCAGCAGATTTCCTCAGACAGATCAAATTCCTTCATGGCCCTGAAGAACTGATTCAACATCCCCTTTTGTCCAGTTTGCAGAGATTAATTTTTGCTTTGTGCTCTGCTCCCAGCCTCAGCCCGGGACATGCAGGAGGGTGACTACTGGGGCATGTTGGTGTGGCCACTGAGAACAGACTGCTACAGAGATCCCTGCAGTGTCTCAGGGAAGATGGATGAAATACAGCTGCAAAGCACCGTCTTGCAAGGGAGTCTTTTGGGTTTAAAGGGTATGGACAGTATCAGCTGTCTTAGATACTGATTGCACGGAACATCCTTTGTCCTTAGCAATATCACCGTTGTGATATACCAAGTATGCTATTTGTGAATGGCATTTTTCCTTCAGCCCTTAACCAATAAAGTGGCTTTCCCAACCAGAAAGGAAAATCTATTGTTTGTAGAGTGCTCTACTTAAGGAAATAGGGTGCTGCTTCTTGTTTCTGAAGATTAGGAGCTCTTCTAGACTGTTGCTTCTGTGTAAATGTCTAGGGGAATGAGTGAGAAAAAGAAATGGAGGACAGGAGGGATATTTTAGGCAGCTGTTTCATAATCTGTGAAGTAATCTGAGGTTTTAGCCCCACAGGTGTATGTGTGACACTCCACATAATTATTTATAACCTTTTTGCTTTTACAAGCAAAGAGGGCAGGAATGTGCAGGGAGATTAGGCCAGCTACTTTCCCATGCCTAGGTGTGGTACTCCAGTTTATGGGCAAATATACTGGGAAAGAATATTGTGAAGGCTGTGCATAGGGAGCTGGTGCTCTCATGCCCTTACACTGCACATAAGTTTTGGAAGAAAGGTGAGGAAAGGACTCTCAGCTTTGAGATTGGTTGCTACAGAGCCTTTCATGAGAACTGTAACCAATCCTGAAAATTCTTCTTTCCAAAAACCTTCCGATATTTTTATTTCATCATATAGAAAAAATAAAATGAAGGTATGAAGGGTTCATACATGGGGTTTCACATTGGATTTTAATGCCAAAGCAGTGTCAGGCTTGGCATGAATATAATTTCATTAATTTTATTAAGTAGATTATTAGTTACATCTTTTATATCTGCATCAAGATTAGTGAAATGTAAACTTTTGTGGTAATTGGTGAGGTGGTATCTTTTAAACTATGAAAAACATTAATTTTACTGCCCAGTATGTCTGCATATTGTAGCCAGCTGAATAAAGCTGCTACTTTCAAACATAGCTGCCAATTGTAACCATGTGGCTATGGTGAACAGCTGATTGCATTTTGTTCATATGGAAATTTGCCAATGTGTTTAGCTATTTACAAGATGTGTTGCTCAAGGAAACCGTCATAACCTGAGTGACCGAAATTGGAGAGTATAACAGTGGTACTTAGGATGCATATATTTTGATAGCTATTTTCTGTTTACTGTACCTTTATTTTTTTTTTTCCTCTACATTTTTATCTACATGGGCTGTTATTTAAAAACCCAGAGTTAATTTCCCACCCTGAAAGTTTTCTGATCCTTGACATCTTTGGCCTCTATCTCAAAAGAAGGATGTTATAACTAAAAACAGGGTAGAAATCTCAGTTACTCCAGACTCACAGAGTCTTTAAAAGGAAGAGGAAACAAGTTCATCAGAGTGCAAATTCATGGAATGCTATTCCAGGTAGATGTGTATTTGCTATTCCAGGATGAACTCTGTAAGAAGTCTGGGTAAGACTTGTGTGACTGTGATATCTTATGGGCAAGAAAAAGCTCAGAGAGAAAGGTGTGCATAAAAAGGCACTCATTGCTAATAAAATGGCTTTTAAGCCCTCTTCTCACCTCCTCC
Organism: Bombycilla garrulus; assembly: GCA_013400315.1. Classification (NCBI taxonomy): domain Eukaryota; kingdom Metazoa; phylum Chordata; class Aves; order Passeriformes; family Bombycillidae; genus Bombycilla; species Bombycilla garrulus. The sequence continues at coordinate 174,654 of VXBU01000096.1, read as the reverse complement.
TCAGATGAAGGTATGCACAGCAAGGAAAACTGATAATGGATTTTGAATTATTCTGCATTCAATTTTACTTCCCTGTGATTTGTGGCTACCTCCTAGTTACTTAAATGCTTTGGAGAAAGTGCTCTGCAGACACCAGCTGTACTGACTGGCTTAGGTGGTTTTTAATTTAGCTTAGATAAATATGTTACTTGCTTCAGATTAGTCCAGGTGAAAAAGTGTTCCTCTTCTAGGTAAGAAAGTCACCTTGCTCAACAGAAGCCAAGTCTTTTTTTTTTTTTTTTTTTTTTTTTGGGGGTTGTTTTAAGTTTGTTTTTTTTTTTTTTCCTGGAGAGTTGTCTAAGTCTTGCTCAGAGAAGACTGAGTGACCCTAGTGATGGAGAGTGCCACTGCAATCTGCTGTGACAGTGACACTTCTGCCTCTCTCCCAGGCTGCAACACTACAGAGCATCATGATGCTGTTCAGGTGGTGTTTTGCTGGGCTGAGGTCTGTGGAGCCCAGAAAGAGAAAGGTTCTTAGCAAGGGGAGGGATCTCTGCTCACTTCTGCAGAAAATAGAAGCTGGTTACTTTTTTCTTCTTGTGCCCTTCAGGTACAGGACTTCCTTGCAGATGGCAGTTCCCTTCAAGAGCTCAGCTGGCTCTCCCAGCCAGCAGCTGTGCTGTGCCTACACAAATCCAGTGTGGGCATTTGATAGAAAGGCAGAAAGAAAAAGTGAGAATTTGGTGCATCTCTAGCACCCTGTGCTCCACTTTCTTGGAAGAGAAAGCTGTGCAGTGCTAATGCCCATGTTCCAGCAGACTGGAAGCAAAGATAAAGCATGCAGAGCAGACACCACTGTCACCATCATTGCAGAAATCATGGCCATGAAGCACATGGATATGTAAGTGCACCATTATCCTGGTTCTGCTATGCTGTACATTGTGCCCCTGTATAGCAACACACTGAACTTCCCCATTTGGTTTGGATCACATCCTCCCAATCACCTCTATGAGGTGAATGACTTTATCAACCCTCCCCACCAGGCTTTGCTTCCCCTTGCCAAGTGGTGTGACAGCACATTAAGGTGAACTCCTGTCAGCTGCAACCTAGCTGAAAGATGCTCTCCAGCAGTTAGCGTGTGCCTTGTCCACAGAGGCAAACTAGAGCAAACTAAAATCTCACAAGATATGCACTATCTAAATTTTGAGTCCTTAACAGCAGATATTTTCCACTTTTTTCTCTCCTATTAGCATGATTTACATGCAGGTGTCAGGAACATGAACAAGAAATTAACTGTGTTTACCCAGTTTTCCTTAGGGAACTGATTTGAGATTTACTGACCAGCTTTCTGTTGTTTCCAACTTGCCTTTTCCCTTTTCCTTGTCTTTCACTTACTACTTTGACTGGCAGAGTCCAGTCAAGACAGGAATTAAAAAATTTTGGGTCATTGTGTGACTATATGCAAGTGAAAGTCAAATCTTATTAGAAGGTCAGTCAGTAAAAATAATCAATTTCTTCTCCACAGATAATGTGATTTTCTCTGGCCTTGCAAAATGTGTGCATATTACTTGACTTGATACACCTTGTATTTTATGCCTCAATGTGCAATGATCATTTGCTTCTAACAATTAAGCTGGGGATAATCTCTATCAATCTTCATAATAATCTTCTGTTATATATTAACAAATGAGATGAGAAATTATACACCCTTACTCTTGTATTAGTTCTGTGCAGATGTCTTTTTAAAGTTCTAAATTGCACAATGCAGCCTAATAACTACTAGCTGCCTACAAGTGCATGCTATGGAGTATGTATGCAAAAGCAGAAGCACTAGTTTCAGCTCACAAGCTTTTTGAAACAGGAGGGAAAAAATCCCTTCTGCTGAAGTATGGAAAACCAGCTTGTTGAAGTGTTATTATCTATCCATGAAAGGATTGGAAAGGATGATTTACTTGAATTCTCTGTAGAGGCATATTGTAATCCTTACCAACTGTTATCAAATTAACCATAGCAGTGAGAAATGGTTGCAGCCCAGGCTACACAGATAAGGCATGAACACAAAGAGATAGGCTTCCTCTGAAGAGATGATAATGCTACAGCCACAGTTTCATTGTTCTCTAGCTCCTGTCAAGCTGCCTCAGGAGTGGTGGAGTCAATAGAACATTCCTATCATAGACTAGATGATTTGTATTACCCATTTGTATTACCCAACATTATCATTTGTATTACCCAACAAAATCAATCAAAACAAAAATTGCATTTTCTAGTGGCCTTGATGTAGGTTCCTCAATCATTTTCTCATTAGATATTTCTTGGATAACTTGTGATGTTCACTGGGGAACGACTAAGACATTTTACACATGATGTTAAAAGATTTTCTCCTGGTACTATCAGGGAACATTAGGACTTTCAAGGCGCTGAAGCGTGGAAGCTAATAAAGGGTCAGGAATCTGGAGATCCTGTCTTTGGCAGTGTAGTAAATATACTGATATCAAAATGCTGTGCCTAATGCTGAAGTCATTAAAAAGCAAGAATGATTTCTTCAGTGAAAGAATACATTCCTAGGTAATAAATTGCCTTTTGAAAAGCAATGTCTGTCAAACTCATGAAAGTTTTCCATTACTCTGTGATCTTCCAGAAAGTGATTGATAAATATTTTTAACTTCATTTCCCATTGCACCATTTAATGAACTCACTTGTGCTTGGTCGCTCCCCATTAAGTTTTGTAGGAGTGTGTCACCTGATTAGGTTCTTGTTTTACTTAGATGGCTCCAAATGTGTGGCCAAATTACAAGTTTATGGATGGCTAAATTTAGCCACTTGCCAGTTTTATTTTCTCACTCTTATGTCATTTAAAGAAGCCAGGGTAATTTTCCCACATTATGCAACATTGTAACAAGTAGATAAAATTCCTTCCTCTTCACACTGCACAAGAGACTTGATTCTAATAGTACCTGTAAAACTGACTCAGAAAACCTTAGGGAAACTTGAGAATCTGGGCTTTATACTTAGGTCAAAGTTGAAGTAGAAAGTTTGTTCTTTCTAACCCATGACTTCTCTGAAGGAAGCTCTGTGAAGGTAATACTCAGGAGGATTACTTTATAAGTGAGAAAAAGAACATACCAGGAAGGACTGGGTTTAAGAGCTGTTAGGAGGACCTTTGCTGTCAAACCTGGATTTTTAGGCTGACAGTGGTGTCAGCCCTTAGCTGTTCCATGGGCTTCCAGCACAAATTGTGGGTGAGGGTGATGCACCTGTGTTTGGTAGTGGCAGACAATGGGAAGTTATAGCAAAAGGATATAATCTAGATAAGACTTGAGTCTCTGGGAAATTGATCCTCACTGAGTACCTTGGTAGTGGGAACTGAGACAGTTTGTTGAGGCTGCCTCAGCTCTGGACAAAGAGCAGTGTAAGGGAAGACCTAAGATCCCAGACAGACTATTCTGCTGCATTAGTGCCAGACTACACGTAGTACTGCCCCTGTCTCTGTGCCCCAAGCCTCAAAAAGCAGCAACAGGAAAATGCTGCAGCTCATGAGCTGCTCGTGCAAATGCCAGAGGATAGAGCCTTGAGCTGCTGATGGGGACAACTGAAATCATGGCAGTGAACTCTGGTGTGATATAACTGAAAAGCAGACACGGCTTCAGAAGGATGGAGTCAGGAGCAGTCTTGGCTGTGCTGCTACTGACTCTGAGAGACTTTTGGGGGAGACTCAAATGTTTATTTGTGACCAGAATAGGATCATTTTAGAGCAAGCCTTTAAAAATATTTCTTGCCAATTTTCCCCTTTCATCCACTGAAAGGATTCTGTACTCATCTGCATCCATCTCCTTGTAAAAGGCTGTCTCTGCTTAATGACTATATTCCACTTCATCCAAAGATTAATAGCAGCACAGTTATTAATTGTGAATCTATAGCCTTTTGCCAAGGTAGAGAGAGTGTAACTGCTCATAAACATTAGCTCCAGATGAAATGCCACGTACAAGGTCTCAGCTGTGAAGCTGTGCTTTTAATTAATTTTCAGATTTTTCATTCTTTCTCAGAGATATCACAGGAATCTGCAAACCCTCATTTAATCTCCATGGGTTGAACCCTTCTTTCATCCTCCTGGTGATGGTTTGTTTGCATAGATGGCTGCATTCTTGAGCCCACTGGCACAACAGCATCAAAGAAAACTCTAAGAAACCTTTCCCACAAAATCAGAGGTCAGAGGGACCTTCCACCCAACAGCAGGATTTGACTGCAAAGACTCCCAGCCTAAGGAGATGCAGTAAGGAACATGGCTCAGAAAAAAACCAAGCCGACATCTCGACACCTTCATGCTGAAGCATCTTTTAGCCCATGTTGTTATCTATTCCATTGTTTTCTTATTCCTGCTAGAAATGGTTACAGAATAAAAATCTGCAGACTGTCAGATAATTTTTGCACAGTGATCAACATTTCTGAGTTGATCTTCAACAAATCGAGATGAGTTTTTGACACTGAATGTTGCAGGGTTTTCTAGCCCCAGAATATTCTTTTTCTTGGCAGTACTCCCATTTATTGGAATTGTTCCAGTTTTCCATGATTGATTGTAATATAAATAATTTATAAATGTTAATGAATTGGAGAACCCTTCAGCTAAGCAGTTTTAGGCATTGTGTGGTGCAAGTTGCCCAGACTTGTTGATTACGTATGACCATGTTTAATCTTGGCAGATGTGGCCTTTTTTAGCTATTTTACAATGTTTCATAGTATATAAAATAGAAGAATTCTCATTTTATAATTCTCTTTATAAAATGTAAATATCTAATGAACATTTTAAATTTTCTCTGGTGTAAGTCATCATATCTCTCTACCTTGAAATGTATTTAATCCTTGGTCAGGCGCTTCTTATTAAAAATTCCATCTTATTCTTCTTAATTATTTCGCCTGTTGAGATTTCACTGAGTTTTTAAATTACCGTACATTGCTCACATGACTTAGCTGCTTCTCCAATTTTTTCCTTTCTTTAAATATTCATTTCCTCCATATTATTGCAGCTAGGTCTCCTAATCAGTAGGATTTTTTTTTTTACTGGTAGTGTTTTTGGGTATTTTTTCTTTTTTCTTTATATATAGAATGGTTTCTAATAGTGTATCAGTAATTCCAGGTTTATAGCTCTTGAAGTTCTTTAATAGTTCTAGTAACAACTATTCTAAGCGAGGAAGAAATGGCTTTCTAAGTATTCCCCAGGGTGTATACCATGATTTCTTGTATATTCTGGATGCACAGTGTAAATATATGTTGACTCTGATTTTCTTCCATGGGTGAAGACCAATTTTGGTTAATGCTTATTTCCTTTTTGCCCCTTAAGGAGAAATTCAGATTTGAGCCAACTTATATTAAACAAAACAGGTCCCTTTAGTATGAAATTTATCTGTTCCTTTTTTCTTTTCATTTTTTTTCAAACTCATACATTGAATTCCAGCTTTTTGAGATGTGCAGTACAACCTTTCAGTTTAAAATCAGCTATGACTTGTTCATTCTGCGCATTGTAATTGGAAGTTTAAGGAATAGTTTATTTCGTTTCCAGTGGGATTTTTCTCATCTGGGATAAAGCTCATCCATCTCTTAATTTTACTTTAATCAGTTACAACTTGAAATCTCAAATGTTTTAAATTTATTAATCTGATTCAAATTAAACAGATAAGTGCTAAGTATGGAGGGCCCCAGCTTGCAGTGTTGCATTGGAAAATGGAGATACCATGTGCCAACTTAGTAATATGTATTGTTGGCTTATTTTAAAGTGTGGTCTTTGTGGAAACACAGCATCTTAATGATAGTGGTTTCCTTGACATATTTATAAACTGTAATCAGGCTATGAAAAATGCAACAATGAAAGTCATGGTGCCAGGGACAAGGAGAAACAATCAAATTCCATCTCAGTTCTCTCTTCATTTTAACATGAGAAATCAGTATGTGAAGTTTTTGTGTAACCCTCAGACAGGCCTGAAAAACATTTCTGTTTGCATATTCACAGGCTCATCACAGCTGGTATTATATTCCCTTAAAATTAAATAGTAAGGGGAATGTGCCTGAAAATTATTTTATATGTGTTGATAGTCTGGTCATACTCAGATGATGCTGGAGAAAAGTCCCTTTAGCCTGACCCCAGTGTGTTATGGAGGTCTGTATCTCACAGCTGCCTCTGTGGCGCCAGTCTCAGCTGCCTTCAGCATGCCACAGCTCTCTAAGCCTTGGTAGCAGACAGGAGTTAAGGACAGCCTAGTAATTTGTGCTTCCCTGCCTTTTATTTTATTTTTTTTTTTTAGTCTCCGTGTAACTATTTCAGTGTAACCCCTTTGCTTCGCTGAGATTAACTTGTTTTGCATTTTTAAGCATCTCAAAATGAAGCCTAATGGGAACTAGGGCCACTTATTTTCTTCAAAACAATAGATTTAAATTAATTAGAGTTCCAAACAGCCCATCAGGGTGTCAGCAGATGAATCTGAGCATCCCAGAAGCTGGAATGTGTTTCCTTGACACGTTTCAAGAACCAGGGGAGGGCTCGTAGCACGACGAGCCAAAGGTCTGTGGGGGTGAGGTTGCACAGCTCATTCCCTGGCACACAACAGAGCATGGCAACTGCAAAAATAAACCTCCTTTGTGGCAAGCAATTATGAGTAATCAGGACTCTGTAACAGGTAAAACACCAAGACTATTCCTTCTCATTACATAGTATGGGTGAGCCATTCATTTTTATCTTCCCATCATTCCAACAGTTTTTTCCTAAATCTGCTCAGTTTTTTCCCCTCATATATGGGCACTGCTAGCCCCTTTTGTTTGTTGTCTGGCCTCAAGCCTATCTATACATTTGTGTGTATATACATACACACAGGCAAGCATATATATGTGTATGCACACACACACATTAGAAAAACATATTCCTTTGTGCTTAAAGTTACTGCATGTGTAATGTAAGTCAGACAAGTTTTGGGTGGCTGGACCAGTCCTGCTACAACTACATCTTTTCCTTTAATTTTAATGAAGTTAAACAATTGCTTCTGGGTCTAGGCAGCCATATGCCCCTTACAGTTCCCCTAACATCTGTGCCACCTTACCACCTCTCTAGATTTGTGTCAGTTGTTCTCACATGTTAGAGGAATACTTATAAACGATGGCAAATTTGGCACAGATATTGCTTTCCTTCTCATTGCAATCAGATCCCAAAAGCCTTCTGAGAGATCAAGGTGTATGTGACTTCAGTTTTTTCCTGTGTAATGCCAAGGAAGTGAAGCAATTTTCGTTTATGCTTTAGGGAAAGATAGCAGTGTCTATCCAAGATTTTTCCACAGTTTGCAGGGTCAGAGATAAGGCTGAAATAAAAGCACAGTATGGGTATTCCTTTGTTGCTCTCCCAGTCCTAGAAAAGCTCTAGGGGAGTGAATATATATTTAAAAGAGAGTGCTAAGATTTCTGATTCTGACACAAGATAATGATCTATGTGTTTAAGCTTCTGCTTCTGGAAAAAAGATGCAAACTTTGAGGGTTTAGCGATTTTACAGCCAGTAGCCAAGATCCTGTCCTAACACCCTCAGTAGCAGACAAAGTCTTGATGTTGGTTTTAGTGTTCATATTGCACCTTGCTCTGGAAGGACAGGGTTGTTTTATTGAAGAGGAGTGACACTAACAAAGGGTTTTCTGAAAGGACTGACAGCACCTGCTGGTGTTAAACTGCACCTCTTCCCTTTTGGACAGTAAGGTTGGGTGTGTGGTGGTGGTGGGAGCTCGATGTTAAAACACAGTTGTATGCCTGTGCAATCACTTTAATGTCCAAGCATGGTTTGGCACAGGCTCCTAGTCTCTCTCTGTGCTAGAGAGACAGTTAATACCAGCAAGGCAGAAAGCAGAACTCTGGAAATTTAAATCTGCTCATCCGGCATATTTGCCTGGCCCTGCCTAGTGGAGCTGCGGGTGTACAGATGGTGAATCACTTTCTAGAGCTGTTCCTCTTCTCTCCTCTACACATGCCCCATGTGGGCACCCACTAAATGAGGAGATGAAGAAGATATTTTATTTCCTTGTGAGAAATTAAAGAACACATTCAGCTGAATCTGATCACTCCCCACTGAGGAAGTATTTTTTTCACAGAGCTGTCAGCAGAAAGCAAGAGTGTTACATTCGGTTTATGAGCAGTGAGGCTGTTGTATCAATTATCCAATGTTTTTAGTGGTGGTGTGCCAGGATTATGCATTTTGGTTTGCATGGGCATGACCAACCTTCCTGTCTGTGCCACCCTGAGCTTTGGACTCGTTTTGCTTTAAAATTCGAGCTTGCTTTAGGCCACCATGAGCAAGAAAGATGACAGCTGCACCAATGTCTGTTATTAAAATCTGAGAAGCTGAGTAGTGTGTTGATGGCAGCAGGGTTATTTTCTATTTTTCAACAATGTGAAAGAAAAGTCACATCAATTATGCATCTCACTCCTACACTGCTAATGGATGGACAGACAAGGGGTTTTTTCAGCTGACACCTAGTGTGCTAAGTAAAGAAATTATTCTCCTCAGTTTGATTCCTTCATGTAATGAATGATAAGTAGATGAATCAGTGGGGTAAAATGTGTGTCAGATAACAAATAAGTTACATGCTGTAATTTTGCGTGGATGCCCTGACACATGGAAGTAGGCATGTGCTGGTGTGCAGACTTGCAGTCACTTCTGATTGTGCCTTGATGTTTAAATAAGTTGTGCTTCCAGCTGATTTCCCAGATGCTCCTAAAATTTTAAGATCTTTTCAGGACACAGAAGATCCTTGATAAATCTTCTTAATGAGCCTTAGAACTGAATTTAAGAGGTTGTTGTTTTGGTTTTTTTTTTCCCCAAAGAATAACACTATTACAGATTGGGATATTTGTAGTTATCTTCTAGACTCCCAAGCACTGGTTTGGCTTGTGGGGAACTGCTCTCAGGTGACACAGAGGACAGGCAGGTGTTATGCAAACCATCCTCCTGATCACTGGCTGTAACAGCAAGGCAACAGCAGAGGCAAGGATTTTCTTCATTGCAAATCAATATTGCACACATATTAATAAATCACCTGGCTTTTTATTTACACTATGAATGGTGAGGAGGAAAGGTAATAATTTTATTATTTTTTTTCCTCATGGAGTCCATGAGCAAATTATGTTCTATGGTATGGATTCATAGCCATGGATTATCAAAGCTCTATTTAGCTCTTTCTTTGTAAATGACCCCTTCTCAAAGCATTGATAGATTGATTCTGACCATTACAAGATCTTTTCTTCCATTGTCTTATTCTCTTAAATTATTCTCCGATAGGATGATCAACAACTCTGCTAATTAGTCCCTCCACTGACTCTCTTTAGGGGTACAAAAGTAATATAATTTTTTTTAAAAATCCCTTTATATGCAATATGTTTGGTTTTTTTTACTAATCCAAAAAAGAATAGCTTATAGTCATAGGATGCAAATTTTTTTAAGTCTATGGATTCCAGAGAATGCTTTAAAAATTTAAATAATGTTTACAAGTAACTGTTCTCTTTAAAAATAAGTATTTGTCTGATATCAAACACAGTGCTAAACACTTTCAAGTTTCCCATTTGACTGTGCAGGCCAGGCAATCTAAAAGCTGGCTTCCTGCATTCATAAATTGTAATTTATCACATATGTAGCTTCTGGTGTTCACTTTCTGTGAATAACTCCTGAAGGATACAAAAAATGGCACAGCAGAAATAATACTTGCAGCAAAGGATGGACTTAAAATATCTAACAAATTTAAAACAAGAAGTGTCTTCCATTGGTAGCTCTCATGTTTTTGAATTCTGGAAATATTATTAAGGTTGGCTCAAAGCTTTATTTTATCATAAACATGTCATAATGTATTATGAGATATATGTTATTTTTCATGTAGTAAATTGTAGCATGTCTGTGTATGAAAGGATACTGCCCATCAAAGCAAAGTTTTATTTTGGTGGACAGTAAGAAAGTTAACAAAGATTATTATATATTATTCTTTTATTTTCCATTTGTATTATTTTTGCAAATGTCCTCTTGTTTTGAAAGATCAGAAATATAGCAGAAGTTCCTCATGATTGTTTTGAAAGCTATTAGTCCTGTTAATGAAGTTATAGGAAAAAATGTTTTAGTACTGATTAACTGAAACAATTAGTAAGAGGAAAAATAAGTATCAGTGTTTTTGAAAAATAAATGCAAAGATCTCACAAGGTCTGAGTCCTACGGAGACTTCTAATATTGGAAAGAATTTTTATGTCAGATGAATGTTTGCTTTTTTTACATTCTAGTAGATAATGTAATTTTCTGAATTTATTTTTATTGTCTCACTTGTTTTCATAGTTTTTTGATCCTATTAGGTCAGCAAAGAGGGGAATGTGTAGCATAACATCCATGTCCCACAGGAAGCACCAACCCTTTACATCATGGCTGTCTTTGGAATTGAGAAGTGGGGTGGTACTCTCTGTTTGAGAGTACACACTCCTGTCTTGGGCACTTTGTCCTCAGGCAGCATTTGTTTAGAATATTTCGGCTTTTTTTCTGTGTCCAAGCAAGGAGGATCCTGACAGAGCCCTTCCCTACATACAGTTTTCCTAGGTTAGATTGAATTTTCTTAACACTGTGCACCTTTTAGGTTGCCTCCAGGCTTCCAAGACAACCACTAAATGTTGTGTGATGTGACACAAAGCCTAGAGAAAAGACCCTTGCTTTCCTGAATCAGCAGGAGGAACAGCCCTAGGGTTTAGACATCGGCTGTTAGTGTTTTCCCTATTGATTATGTATGATTCCACCACCATATGATGATCCACTTTGCTGTTTAGTTGAATGGGGTCTCATCATGTCTCATATTTTACTTAACTTGGTGTGCTTTATTTACTGTATTCACTCAACCTGCCAACTTCAGAAATATTTATAAAGGAGGTGAGGCTGTGGTTTTTTTAGCAACAGTTTTCTGAAGACAACAGGTAGAACCAGATGGGCGCATGTGTGCACATGCACCTTTTATTTAAAGATTTCATGTCAGGCACAACAGCCTTCCTCAAGTATGAAACAAAGTTATCAGACTTCAAAGCTAAGCACAAAATGAAAGCAATTGCTCAGGTACATACCAAGGAAACCATCCCTGAAAGAAAATGTTATTGTGTACAGAGTAAAAACAGTTGGTAAGGCAGTTACCTTGCTTAAGGGAAAGAAAGAAAAAATAATTTCTAGTCTGTGAAACATGGAAAGTTTGGTGGAAGGGATAGGAAATTATACTGTGCCATGAAATCAATATCTCTGTTGAATCCCTGTTTTTTCTGGTGATCAGTAGTTCAAACTCTTAGTTCTAGGCTTGCCTTTGGAAGGCATTTTGGAGATCTTTAAAGATCAGGACTGTGAGATCAAAGTTGGCATGGTTGTGGAAAGTGTTCTTTATATAAAATGGGGATATTAAATCTGTGTTAGGAGTCTTTACACAGTTGAATCTCAGAAATATTTCATTCAGCACTTCTAGTCCTTTGAGTATGTCATGCTGAATCCCAGAGGATGAACTTTTAAGATTGGAAAGGATCTTTTAGGACAGATGTATGTTTGCTTTTGTCTGCACTCCAGCAGATAGTGTAATGTATCTTGTTAAATGGGATTTACTCTGGCTAAGTCTATTGACATCTCGCTTTCATCTGCAAGATAGCTGTACCTAAGTGCTACTGCTGCTGTGCTCAAATCCTCAAGTCTATACTAAGTTTTTATAGACTCGTTTCTGAAATTCCATATTGTTCTTAACACCAAAGTTAATCTCCTTCTCTGTGACAGTACATCACAAGTGGACAGGGGAGTCCTAGAACACACACTGCTGCCCCAGACATGAGATCTACCCCTGGCATGCTGTCTCCATTCTAGAAATAATATTTTGATTAGAATAAGCACTTCTCGATCCACTGGACTGATCTTGCAGTTGCAACCATGCAGCCTGGTATTTTCTCTTTCTGTGAGGTTCCCTGCTTGCCCTGCACCTCTTTCACTAATCTTGATTCCTTAGGCCTGGAGAAAATGCCATGGTCAGGGGGAAACTCAAATTGCTGAGTTGCTCGGGTTGCGCACTAGCTCAGGTTGCTCAGAGCCCCATGCAACCTGGCCTTGAACACTTCCAGGTGTGGGGCATCAGCAACTTCTCTGGCCAAAGAGCCTCACTACCTGTGCCAGGGCCTCACTCATTCTGTGCCAGAGCCTCACCACCCTCACAGTAAGGAATCTCTTCCCCACTTGTCCTGTCACTACCTGTCTTAGTAAAAAGTCCCTCTCCAGCTCTCTTGCAGGCCTCTTTAGGTGCTGGAAGATGCTATAAGGTTTCTCCAGATACTTCTCTTCTCCAGGCTGAAAAACCTTCCTTGTAAGAGAGGTGCTGCACCCTCTGATCATCTTCATGACCCTCCTCTGAAGTCACTCAAGCAGCTGCACTTCTTTCTTTTGCTGGGGATCCTGGATCTGGATGCAGCAGTCCAGATGGGTNACCCTCACAGTAAGGAATCTCTTCCCCACTTGTCCTGTCACTACCTGTCTTAGTAAAAAGTCCCTCTCCAGCTCTCTTGCAGGCCTCTTTAGGTGCTGGAAGATGCTATAAGGTTTCTCCAGATACTTCTCTTCTCCAGGCTGAAAAACCTTCCTTGTAAGAGAGGTGCTGCACCCTCTGATCATCTTCATGACCCTCCTCTGAAGTCACTCAAGCAGCTGCACTTCTTTCTTTTGCTGGGGATCCTGGATCTGGATGCAGCAGTCCAGATGGGTTCTCACAAGAGCAGAGGGGGAGAATCACTTCCCTTGCCCTGCTGGTCATATTGCTTTGGATGCACCCTGGGATGCATTGGCTTTGCTGGGTCATGTTGAGCTTCTTGTCAACCAGCGCCTCCAGACTCTTCTCAGCAGGGCTGCTCTCAATCCACTCTCCTCCCAGCCTGTGTCGGAGTTTGATGGGACCTTCCTGTTGCTCAGCTGCATCCTGAGCTCTTCTCCCTTGCAGAAGCCCCATTGTTTCAGAGGCAGGTCTGTTGTCACCACACCTTTTCTGGCTCCATTCATGCAATGAATATTGAGGGAAACAGCCATAGCATCTGTGACACCAGATAAATTATTTTAGGTATGTCATTACAACTGGATGCCAGTTAGTGAAAGATCTGGATACTGTTTCTTCACCAGCACTCATTCAGGAATATGAATGATTCCTCATTCAGGAATTAACTGTCAGGAAGATGGGATGAACATTCCTTTTTTTCTTATTTCCTTCTCCTTAAGAATCTTCCTGGTATGTGCTATTATTCAAGAAGCTGTGCTTACCCTAAACTAACGCCTTCTCTGACTGCAGCCCCTGTGGGGTGTTTCAAAGGGATGCATGGAACTCCAAGGGTTGATATCTCAGTGAGGTTGTGTCACTGCCACCTGGGACAGATGTTTTACTGAGACAACAGCCGAGGGGCTTTGGCAGACTGTTTCTCCAAGCAATTGTGAAATGAGACTACTGAAGCAATTAAGAAGTTGTTTTACCACTCTGGTGATCCCTAGGGAATCTATTGCCATTTTCACATTAAATAAAGTACGGTTAGATCTGTCTTTCTTCAGAGTTCCTACCTAAGATGATGACAGGGAACAAATTAATCCCAGTTTGATCTAGTTTAATTAAACCATCTTAAAGGTGTTGCATTGGCTTGGATGTTTTGATCTTGTTATTATTTTTATTTATTGCAACAATATACCATTCTTGGTCTGCCTTATGCTAGAAATATAGTTATTTAGTTAAAGTTTATATTCCTAAGTAAGAGTCTGGGGCACATTATTTGAATTGTATGATTGAACATAGATGGTATAACTGAGGCTGCTAGAGATACTTCCAATATAGGTTTGCAAACATTTTCAGTCAGGCTCTTACTGTTCTGCTCCTTGGGAAACTATGGTTGTGATAAGAATGTCGTGCCTGGAGCATTTCTTGTTCCTTTTTTCCAGATTTTTTGAGCATACCTGATTATTCTTTCATTACTGCACAAATTCTGTTATTACCTATTCTTTAATAAGTCAGAATGAAGGTACCAAATTATTTTATTGAAATATTTTATACAGTTTTGCAAAGATGGAAACCTTAATAATGAGCTAATCACTTTGGCACACTCATACAGGTTAATAATTCAACAGTGCATTAGTTATGCCCATGTTAAAATAATTCCTTTTATTTCATGTAGCAGAAAAGGCCTACTCTGGCCAGCTTGGTAGCTTTATATTTATTCACATGGTTATTATGGAGCCTGTTGTTATTATAATCCCTGAAGAGGTTATTATAATGCCTTTGAGTGCCTTGAAATCAATACTGCATATTTACGTCGATAAAACTCTATTGGTTTTGTTTCCATTCTATAGACAGAAAAGTGAAAAATGTCAGACCTGTAATTCTGAGGTGGCCAAGCCTCTGACCCTGGGTTTTTACCAGTCTCGATTTGTGCCTTTGGACCACTCTTGATCCACAGGATAGAGAATTTGAAACAGCTTTTTGTTTTGTTTAATCCTACTTAAATGAAGGCCAATGCACAGCAGGAGTCCTCCCTGTGTATCAGGTAAGTTACTCACTTGCCATTCAAGCCAGTAGCAGAACTCAGTCATCTCTGAAGACACTGCTTCCTTTACCATGCTAATGAAGGTGCGGGGAGCAAAGCTGTACACCAAGGGTTATCCCTTTACCTCAGTCCTGGACAGGTAGAGAAGCAGTTTCCTTAATCCTGCTTGTCAAGTTCTCCCAGGGGCTGTTGGAACTCTGTAGTCTGCCTTTGCTCCCTCAGAGCAACACAAGAGTTATTACTCTGAAGTTCATTCCAGTTAGATTTGTTATGGTTATTTTAAATCACTGTATTTCACAACTAAATTTGAGTTGCAAGTGCAAAAATAAGGTAAGGCTGAATTAATAAATCAAATCCAAATATATTGTTTTACTAGAAACAAAGTATTCTGCTCTGTATTGAAATTCTGTGGTTAATGTTATCTTATTTTTCAATAATATTATTTGACCTCAGCAACAAAACTAAACACAAATTTGCCAATCACAACATTTAATTCAAAACAAAAACGTTTAAATAAATGTTTTTATTTAAGGTGGGGTTTTTTGCCCCCCAGTTATCTTGTTTCAAAAATATTGCTTGGAATTTAGTTAAACTCATGCAGTGTTTTGGTCTGCTCAAAAGTGCATATTTCAGAAGACTTTATTTATTAGAAAAACTCAAACTGAGCTGAGTTATCCTTTTCTTTGGCCCAGTCTGAACCCAGTAAATGAATTATTTTGCCTCTTTCGGTACCAGTGATGTAAAAAGTGACAGTAATAATGCATACCTCTGTGCTGGGAGGGCAGTGGCTGATTTCTACAGCCAGTGTCCCACCTGTTGCTGAAGCTGGCATCTGCAGGCAAGTGATTTCTAGATCCATCTGTGCTATTTGTTTCAAGCTGTTCAGTAGCTTCTTCACAGTCCTGTCCTGTTTTTATATGGTACTTCCACAGTAACCCCATAAATCCTCTCTGCCTGCACAAAATCAGAGGATGCTTAAGTTTTAGATGTTGCTACCAACTCACATATTTTTTCATGGCTTTCAATTTTTTTTTACTTTTCTGAACTTGACAGGTTTTCAGCTCCAGTAGGAGGTAAATATTCACTGAGGGCATTGTAGCTCTATCTTCATTTTTCCTACTTCTTGTCCTCTATTCTGATTTTCTGTTTCAAAAGTCAAGTCACTTCTGCAATTTCTTTGTAATGTATTCTGTGCAACCCCCGTTCTCCAACATTTTTAGGAATTCATGGTGCCTTCTTAATTGACCTGTCATTTATGGACTGTATCTGTAATTCTTGGGTGATACTTGATAACCATTCTGATGAACAAAGCAGAAAATTCAAAATCTGCAATACTTTGGAGATAGTGAGCTGTCTGCTGGAAGAATGCAATTATTATTATTCAGACTGGTTACTAAACAGTCCTTGCTCATCAAACATGCACACATAACTATGTATTTTGAGTGTGAGTTTGATTTGGTCAGCTCAATCTGTTACATCAATGCTAGAGTTAAATTAATCTTTTGACATAGACAACTGCAATTTGAGATAAATTGAAACTGTGTTAGTCAAAGGCAAGATACTAGCATAAAATCCTGGCATGCTTCATTGCTTAATTAGTTTTATAAATATGTATTTTTACAAAATTGAGACAATGGTTTTGAAGATCTTAGTTCTTTTTCCCCCTATGAAGTAGTAATCCAAGCTTAACTCTCTTTTCCTTCTTTTTTCTCATGCAGAAGTTTTATAAGCAGATCATTCTAAGTGACTGGACTTTAAAACCAGATAAGTAGGTGTGAATAGTTGCTTTTCAGAAACTGAGATGATTTACTAAAACATGTGTGTTTTAGTTTGCTTTTCTACTGTGTGAGTCCTTGACTTGAGCCATTTCTGTTTGGTACACAACTGTGGTAAACTGTCTGCCAAACTTTGTATCTTAATGTTGCCTGTAGCGTCCATAGTTATTCCTTGCCTGAAAGAAGTTTTCAAGAATAAATAGGGCTGCAAGAATTAATGGATTAGGTTACAGGCCCAGTTAAAAGCAAAACTGGATGAAGAATCAGCATTTCCCTGACATTGCTTCTCCTTAGTCATTGCACATGATCTGTTAATAATGACTTTTGCTAGATAGATCTCTACCAGAATTCTCATTATTTGTCCTTCTCTCTGCCCTCAGAATAATATGATAATATCTGTGTAAAGAGCAGCACATAGAAGGTTGTGGGAGGTTCTCAAGAAATGGTTTTCTTGCTGGTGTTCAGATATTCCCATTTAAAGGATCACCACAATGCTGTAAGGATGTCTAGCTGTTAAGCAAAACCCCAGGAATTATCCTTAAGCCAGATCAAGTCCAGATTGATTCGTTTTTTTAGAATGTTCAGAATAGAGAACATAATTTAAAATATTGACAAAAGATGCATATGTAGTAAAAATGAAGCTGTTCTGTTAATCTGTTAGCCAAAAAGAAAAAAATCCTCTTCTGTATTAGCCAACCTGTTCACATTGGGAGATTTTTTGGCTCAAATTCTCAGGAAGGCATTATTTTCTGTGGGCTCATGGGTATCAATAAATGTGGGGCCTTCCAAGTCAATTGTATTAGACTTTGAACCTATTTCCTTGGAGTTTCTACATATATTCAAATCTTTGTTTCCAGATCTGCTTCTCCTTTCCTTCCCCTTTACATCTACACTAGTGCAATAAAAAAAAAGAATGAAGCCCTTTTTCCAGGAAACGATTACTGAACATTTACCACCTTTAAAAAGGCTAAAGCAGCTTCTGACAGATCAGGTGCTATCTTCTGAACATGACTGCCTCTATTAAACTTTTTAAGGACAGAATACCTTTCCCTGGCTCCCCAGCTCTCACAGCCTCTCAGCAAGTACATTTCACTGTGAAATGTATCAAGCATTTTATTTTCAACTACTAAATGGACAGATATACTCCAGGCAAATAATACCCATTAAATGAGCACATGCCTTTCATTACTGGCTGTTGATTTAGAATAGATACTCAGTAAATCAGGCACTTTAGAATGATACTCAGTGGGTTTCAGACAGACAGTCTTACAGCTTAGGTTTTTGGGCAGGAAGAGTTATAGCACCAAAAGGCAACTATTGAGAGAACTTTGGTGCTCTTAAATTGCTCTGTCTTCCCTTAATTTAGAGATTGGTCAACATACAGAACTGGAGCATGGCAGCAAACAATTCATATTTATGCAGTTGCAGAGGCTGCTCTAAGTGCTACACCCCATTTGATGGTTGAGGCAGAAATGCCCGTGACTTTAGTTCTCCTTCACTGCACAAAAGTGAAATCATATTGATTCACAGAAACAAAAATAAAAGGATCACTCCAGCAAGTCATACTCTTGAAAAGGTCAGCAAAATGAAATAAGACTCGTATTCATGCTAAACCCTGAAAGTTCTTCTGTCTGTGAATTGAAGTCTTGGTTCTGTCTGTGACTTTGCATTTGTAGACAAATGCTTCTAGCAGATGATTTCACTGTAATTCCTAAATCAAAACAAACTGGGTTATCCACTGTTGTTTGTGTCAATATCTAACACTACACAGCGTGTGTGAGTGCACAGATTACTTGGCGTGCTGGCACGAGCAATGGATCAGACTACAGAACAATTACCTTTACTGTGAAACTGTGCTTTCTATTATAGTGTCTTCAGTTTTAATGAAGATCAACTGTGACAAAGCTACACGGAGCAATGGAAGTACTAGAGTGAAATTGCTTTTTGAAAACAAAAAGCTGTTTAAAAAGTCACAAAAGGACTGCAGGAGCCATGAGTGAATTTTCTACCCTAACATTTTGGCATTACTCTGTGGAACCTTGTGTTATCAGCAAAGAACGAAAAATTGCAGTTGACATCTACACCTGGCATTTGTCTCCATTAACGATTAATGCAGAAACTCGGTTCTCTTGGCTTAGTCTCCACCTGTCAGATACTCTTTAGGAGAAAAGAGAACAGGGAGAAACCAAATAGATTTAGGCTTCCTTATTTTGAACCGGATTTTCCAGTGAAATCTACAGGCAAGTGTTATACTCGCAATTCTAATTTCGTTGTTGCCCAGCCTGTCTCCTCTCCTTCAGAGCTGCTGTTTCATTCACTCATTTGCTATAGATGTTTTCTGCCTGTTTTTTTCATATCAAGAGCTAGAAATCAATTTTTATATTTGGCCCATCATTCAAAGATGATGGAAAGACTGTGGCATAGCTGTGTTTTGATGGAGTGCACTTCTATGTCACAGACACAGGAGGTAAAATGCTGCTAAAAGAGCCTAAAAGAGTCCTCCTACCTGCTATGGGAACAGCAGCTCCTTGGTGGAAATTCAGTAAAGCAGGAAAGCTGGAAGGTGGTTCCTCTGCATGTCTCAAAGGAACATCCCACAGACTGCCAGCAGTGAGCCTGATATGGCTGTAGATGGTTCCAGATTCCCCATCTCCTCCTAACTAAGAGGATAATGTCCAAGAGCTTTGTCCTGAAAGCTGCTTGTTTTTTTCTTGCATTGAACAGGAATGGCTGCAACTTAAGAAGGCAAAGCAGAACACCCTTTAGCTTTTAAACACATTGATGTTAGAGGTTATCCATATCTTTCTGGCATGTTAGATGCAGACTCAATGTCTGCTTGTTGTAGCTCCCAGGACACTCCTCAGCTCCTAGAACTGAAGGCACACTACAGCAGTAACCCAGCTCTGGAGTATTTTTTGGCAATTATCCCCATAATGTAAATCTGGGCCAAATTTTTCCAAGGGTGCTGGAGTATGCTATGGTCCTCTTCCATGGCTGAGTTATAATTGTCCAATGAAAGGTGAAAGTTTGCTGTTTCATCATGGTCATTGGAAATATCTTTGAAAGACAGCATAGAATGCAATTAAAGAAATAACAAGACTTAAGTCTGGGCCAAGGCTGTTGCTGAGTAGAAAACTGAGAGTTGTTATAGCAACAGATGAAGGAGATTTTTTTTTAACAAATTCATGTACCTGAACCTTAGATCTTGTCATGATCCTCTTTAACATTAAGGCAGAAATTGTGATGGTTCAAGGGATCTCGAGGTGCAAAATAAGAAGCAAACAAGCAAGGGACTATAATTTCAACAAAACAGCGAAGCACTTTATTGAGCGCTAATCAACTCAGTTATGCGATAGAGGGGAGAGAGACAAAGAGAGCAAAGCAGGGAGAGAGAGAGAGAAGGAGGGATACAGCTACCAACGGCGAGACGAAGTCCTTGTGGCCCAGCCAATAGACGCGTCTTCTTCCATGGGGAGATCTCAAGAGTCCCTTCAGAGAGTCACAGTTTTTAAGTCTTTTTCCAAAGTGAGTGGCCTCTGGCCAAAAGGCAGGGAGATTTATGGCCTATTGTGAGCAGGCCCGTAGCTGATCAGCATCAGGTATGTGCTGTACCATGGCAGTATACACTGTACCTACAGCCGTTCTGCCCGAAGCACTGTACTGCAGCAGCAAACATCTCCCCCCTCAGCCAGGCCAGGCTGTGTCTTGTGGGGTCTGTCCCAGTCGCTGTCCCGATGATCGGGAGGCAAAACGAGACCTTTGGGCCAACCCTTACAGATCCCTAACAGAGCTGTAACTGTGACAAACTCTAAATGGTACCTCAGTCTTATGTATGTTTGCACCAAATCTGGGTGCCTGTATTGCTGCCCGAGCTTTTAAGACTCGTTGAGGACCCAAGCCTTGGCTATATCAGCCCAGTCCATGGTCTGCTTTAATCAGGACATGGATTTTGGAATACAGTCATTTGCACTGGAGCCCGTGTGGACCAGGCCTCCCTCTGCCCATGAGGTACTGTGCAGGCATGCCCTAGCTGAGTTTGCCTTGTTCTGCTGTCAGCATACTGAATATCTGGGATTTAAAGCAGAATGGCAGCTGCTGTGCCATCTCTCACCTGGCACGGGGCATGTCTAATCCATTCACTAATAACCAAATGTTACAAACCTGGATTTTTACTAGGATTTCTGTCCCTTGTAATGCTAAAATAGTTGCTACTACAAGAGTAGGAGATTTTTGCACACACAAAAGTAGAAGAGATTAGAAACAGTCACAAACAAGGCATAGATTAATACTTGTTCCACTAGAAGCAAACCAGATATTTGACCTCAGGTTCATATTTCTGTAAACATGTATCTTGGCAACGTACAATTCAGTTTCTCAATATGATGCAATAAAAGCCGCTTCTCATTCATCTCAGCTGTCTTGTCGTGTTATGTTACAAATGATTACTGTTAATTCTGTGTTTAATTGCACTTAGCATAATTTATTTTCTATCCAGTGATTTTAACTGTTGGACATAGCAAAATATGGTTGTTTTCTCTTCTTCTTCCTTCTGCTTCTCATTTGTGGATGCTGAAAGCAGCTGGACCTGTTCCATGTGAATGGAAATTATTATGGGCATGCGTAACAAATTCATTAATCTCAAGAAGGCATCTCATGTTCAGCTATGCTTGGAGTACTCTTCATGAATTGTCTTCATCTTTCCTGTTCTTACAAAATTCCTTTCTTTTGGTTTTCTATCACTAACCTATTCTCCTTTCTCTTGCTAATGGGGTTTGGAAGCAAAATCTGTTTCAACTAAAATTGGCAATGATGACATTTCCTAAACCAAAATGCCTGTCCCAGATATTCTGGAGAAAAGGGAAGCCCTGAATCTTTCAAATACAATTGGAGCAGAAGGACTATTTTGTACAATGTGAGCCCAAAAGAAAGCAATTTTCCTCAGTGTCATTGTCCCTTACTTTTTAAATATAATTTTCCTGGGTTCCAAATGCAGAGCAGCCAGGACACAAATATTTTCTTTTGTAAAGTTTAATAGTCTGAAAATAATCCATGTATTTTCTGCTGGACTCACTTTAATTTTCCTCTTGGTTTTGCCTTTTAATCCTTGTGAGCAATTTGTCAGTCCTTTATCAGACCAGGTGTTAACCTTGTTCCATTGGTGCCTAGAGGTTCTGCTTGCCCTTGAAGCCACTGTTGGATGATTCTGTTAAAATCTTACCCTCCAAGGCTCCCAAAGTGCTTGAGTAGGAGTCCAGATGAAAGACAAAGCACAGGCCAGGATGCTAAAGTCAGGCAGCAACTATGAAGTGGACCATGATGGCTTTCAAAGAGGGTAAGAATTGTGCATCCAGCACAGCAGCCCGTGTGTTCGTGTTTCAATAAATACACATTAGTGTACATATTTCCATGAACTTTCAGGTCTGAGCACAGGGACTTGTGTGCATAACCCTGAGGTACAGCTAATGAACTTCCTGAGGTACACAGATGGACGTTTTTCCTCCATCTCAAAATCAAATCTGATAATGCCCTCAACATTTCCTTTTAAATATACTGGCTTTAATCATATTAGGGAATGTTTCCAGATTATCCATATTCTATTTATGTTACTCCTATTTCTTATTTACCAAAAATACACTCCTCTGTGTGAAAAAATGAGATCAGCACTTAATGGGAGGAAGCTTTTGAGGATGCCTCAGCTATTGTTCATTGTCATTCGCCAAGCAGAATAATGACAAAATAGAAGGCAGTGCATACATTGCATCTAATGTGATTACTCTTCTAATGCTGGGGATGTAGGGAAGAACACCCTTAGCAGGTAAAATGGACCCTGGGTAAATACTTGAAGATTGAAAGGCTACTCTGAAATACAAAAAAAAACCCATACAGAATTAGCAGTTTTTTCACTGTAGATTCTGGTTTTATGTATATATATTACTTAATTACCTTGAGGAGGAACTGCGGTGAGAGTGCATGGAGATAATTGTTGGGAGAAGCAATGTAAATTTGGTATGGTAGGTTATGATTAAATCCTTACACCAATTAGATGTTGAAAAGGTGCTTTTCAGGCAGCAATCAGAATTATGGGAGGTGAATGAAAGTAGAAACTCAAGAACCTATATATTTTATTGAGGGAGACTTCCCTGTCCTGGGTTCTCCTGCAGTGTACAAAAAGTCCTTTTCTCATCAGCTGTCTGAGCCGAAGAAGCACTCTGGAGTCCTTAGTTCGTGTTCTCAAGGCAGTTTATTAGTTCCTTATCAAAAGTAGATTTCTCTGCCCTACTGAGGTCGACACAGCAAAACTTTCAGAGACACTGTGCCCTGCACACTCTCTGACCTGCAAGGGAGATCGAGGCACACTGTGTCCACCCCGGGTCCGCTCTATTCTTTTATACTATCAACTACGTATCCAGTGTTTACCATTAATTTCCAATCCATGACCCTTACATTACATTGTCCAGCTCTCTGACAAACCAATCCAAAAGTGCCAACATCACCAAGAAGATGGAGGTTAGGAAGAAGAAGAACAACATGCCACTTGTAAGAATTCTCCATCTTGACTCCCAGACCCCCCTGTCCAGAATCTCAAACCCCCTAGGCATGGGTCCAAATCTTTTCCTTTTCATCTATAATTATTACTGTTCTAATCTTTAAACTCGGGTGACTTGCAATTCTTCTTATAAGTTAGTAATTTCTCTCATGGATTAAAATCAAAGCCACAGGCATTCTCAGTATCAATCCAGGTTCTCCAACAGCTCTGGCAAGGCTGAAAAGCCTCCTCACCAGGGTTTGGATCATTCTGAGATGCCATAGGAACCCCCTGGGTTCCAACATCTTATAATGCACTGTAGACCTCTCCATACAACTGTCGTGGTTCAAATCCAACTGGAAAATAAGCACTACACAGTTGCTAACCAGGGGGAAAATAATGCAGCCACAACAAAAGTGACCTCAGTTAAGAACTGAGTTGTATGTTCTACCCAGTGTTGAAGGGGGATCTAGTATTTTATCTGATTTCTGAGTTCTTGCCCACTTTTCTATGAGGGGTTTGATGATGGGAAAAAGAGCTTTCTGTTTGGTTTTGTGAGTGGGCCTCCAGTCTATGCACTGAACCTCCTCAGATGGATAGTGCTTTCACAGGCATGCCTGGGAACAGGATTTCATGATTCAGAAGGTCTATTTGAGGTCTATAAAAGCAAAAAACCCCTCAAACTATAGTCTACTGTTTTCATATGCAGATTGATCTTCCCATCTTCTTTCCCAGAGGATATTTCTTATATTTTCAATTTGTCACTATAAGTAGGGCTAGTCTCAATTTTTAAATTATTATAAATTATTATAAAATGCTGGTTAGAGCTGTTTTGAAAACCTCCCTTAATTTTTTTTCTGAAATACTCCTGTAGTAGTACTATCGATAATTATAAGCCCATAATGGAATTTTCACTTGGAAGAGAGACAGGCACAATATTTGATGTAGCCTGGAAAATCAGCACAATTGAAGTGTGGTGGAGAGGGGCCTTACACCGTATGCTGTGTATTGCTAGTGACTGGCTGAGGCACCTGCATGCAGATTATTTTGAGCTGTGTGGACACATAATCACTATTCCTCCTAGTGCCAACTATCAAACTGAAAAGCTGTGCAAAGTCTTAGGTTCATATGAATTAAAAGCTCTCCCCAGTGTACAAACATTTGAGGATCTAAAAATTCTTGGTTTTAGCAAATTTCAACTGCCCTTTCTGTAAGCCCACCACTGCTTACATGTCAATTCAAAGTTTTTTTATTTGAAAACCTTATTTAGGAATTGAGGAATTTTTCAAGTGTCACAGTTCCAAAATTGGAGTATATTAAAGGATTGTGTCAAAAACACATGGATAAAATTTCATAGTTGTGTTCTCAACATTTTGAACTATCCTGGTGTCTTTTGTGAATGGAGCTCACTAGAAGGTCATAACTAAGTTCCACAGAAGCATTTGAGTTCTTCATTTAGTATTCTTTATTTTCAGCCTAGTCCAAAGAACAGATTTTATTTGCAGAGAAGAGAGAGGTGCTGGCATTAATTTCTAAATGAAACCTGAGGATGGCAAACTGTGTGTATGCATAGATTCACAGTAGGAACTGAGGCAATAGACTATCCTGTAAATGGTCCCTAGTTAATTTTAATTTTCTTTAAAATGTCCGTTTTTCTCCATAACTGGTGTCTTTGGATAGGTAATATTTTGCAAGCAAGGAAAAAAATCAGCTGTTTCAGTAGGGACACATTAATTTATTGCTATTATTACATATTTGCATATCAGCAAAATACAGTCTGCATTATTTTTGTGGTGTCATAATAGTCTTTCCAGTTCAATAGCATTCTTCAAGGTGAAAATCTCAGTTGTTTTCTGTTAGTCTCCCACCTAGAAAGAAGATTTTAAATCAGTTATATCAGCAGCTTGTTCTTGTTGGCATTGAGATTATATATTTTCTTCCCTCCCCCTAAATATTCTCATACCGTTTTCCCTGCCACAGCTCCACTCATGAACAGCCATACAAAATTAAAGATTCGAGGCTTTCCAGCAACAAGAGTGTCCTGGAAAAAGGCAATTGGGTATCCAGCTACGTGTTAGCAACAAAAAGTATTCCACTCTGATTATGGAGATCTTTGCACAAATTTGGTTATGGCAGTATTTTGCACTAGCCGACAAAGTGAAAAGGTTATGTGGGGAAAAAAAAGAGTAAGAGCTGTTAATGTGAATGTAGCAGACTTTGTTCAGTTTATTCACTGACTTTAGGACTTAAGAGTGTAGAACTTCATACTGCCCTAATTAGGATGCCAGGGGAAAGAAATTATTTAGATCATTGTTTAGTATTCTGCAGAAGTGGTAAGTCCTACAAGAATGTCAGTTAGATCCATGGACCTCTCCAGGGAAGGAGGAAGCTAGGGAAACATGATGATTATTTAATGCATACAAATGCTGGACAAGAATAGTTATATCTAATGAAAATGCTGCAGGGGTGATAGCCTCTGTTTTCATTTGTTTCCAATTGCAGATGATAGGTCCTGTATTTTTCCTCTTTGTGGGTGTCTTCTTTGGTGTGGTAAATGTACAATTATTGCAGCATAGAAATGTTCCCTAGCCATATTATTGAAAGTTATCATGGCATTAGCTTTCAAAAATGAGTAGCAACTTGAAGTTGAAGCTGTATAAGAGACTTTCCTGTGAGGAACTCCATCACACAAAGCATTGAAATTTATTTCAATATTATTTTATTAGAGCTTTTTAATTACTATGGACAGATAAGCAGGTCTGTCCATTATCTTTTCAGAACATTTATATTAGTAATGTCACTCAATTTGCAATGATTGCCACAGAATATTCTGTCCCTATTAGGAGCTTTGTTTAAACTGACATGCACAAGCCAATCTTTCACAGGACAGAAGGTTCCGTATTCTCTTCCACCAGGCTCCCAAGTCACAGCTGTTTTCCTCAGTTACCTGCCAGCCCTCCCTTAAACAGTACAGCCAAAGGAAACAGAAAAATCCCTCCCAGAGCACATTTGTAATAGCAAGTTCTGAATGCACGCATGGTAGACAGAACATTAGTCACCTTTTTTTGTTTTAAGGTAATCCTGCTGCTTATAAAATGTGAGAAAAATGTCATTTTGTAATGCAGAACTGTACTTTTAATTATTTACAGGTACTTTTGTGGGTTAGGGTGGTGGGTTGTTGGTTTTTTTTTAATTTTGTTTTTGTTTTCCTTTTTCTTTTTTTTTTAAGATATATAACATGAAGCCCAGCAATTTATTTCAAAGCCTAACTTTGCTTCTTAGTGGCATATTTGTAGCTATGATAAGAGATGAAAGAAAAAGAGTCTAGTTTATCCATCCTCTTTAAAAATTAAGTGTGAAGTTCTAACACTGAATTTGAACTTGAAGTAGCAACAGCTTTTTTGTAATGCTACAGAACTCACCAAAGCCCTACACGTAATGATCCCGGTTTGGAGTGTTATCCAGATTTATGTATTTCAAGTAGGAGTGATATTATTAGTGAAAATTCGAAGCAAATAATTATTTATAGATAGCATTTATGCTACACTGTTCTGTGTTTTATCTGTGCGAGAGCCCGTCTCTGTATTCAGAGCACACATAATGAAACAATGAAGAAATTCAGGGTTTGCTGTAGCACCACAAGAAATACCCATTTCAGTTTGTAATGAGATTTTTAAAGTACTGCTGAGAAGAATTCAAATATCTATTTTGGCTGCAAACAAGTTTTTGTCCTTGAATTATCTTGACTACATTTAATTCAGGACAGTTCAATGTTTGCATTATACCTGCACAGTTCTCAGAATCTTACATAGAAAAGGGCCATTAAGATCCATGCACTCCTTCTTCTTTGCAGGTCAAGGCAGTATTCTTCCTTAAATGCATTTTTCTGGCATTTGCCTGGCCTTGGTAAAGATTTGTTAGGCTGATTTTTAAAAAAGGACAGCTACAGGAAATGAGCCACACAGAATGAAGATGAGAAGGCTTCCAGTTTTGGAAGCTGATAAATTGGGTTGTGGTATTCATGCCAAACTGTGGCAGCAGTGTCTTGAAAAGTGCATTGGGCATGGCTTCTGCTGATAAGTGTAGAATTGCAAGTAAGGATGTCCACTTGTGTCCTCAGGGCATGAAAACACAAGTACTTTATGAAATAATTAAGTTTTGTGACCATAAGGTTCTGCAGTTGTCCAGTGTGAGGAATGAACAACCCTTTAGGATGCTGGTACAAAAGCAAGAGAACACTAGATTAAACTCTTAGATGCATCTGTTCAGATCTTTTTCTCTTGAACTCTGAGTCTTAGATACTATTCATACAATGACAAAAAAAAATGCAAGATACTGTTCTCCTATTTTTAAAAGTAAAACAGATTTTGGGTTTTGTATGGAAGCGTGTAAGATTTAATTTTTGTCTGCTGACTAGAGGGAAGCACTTTAGCTGAGGGAAAAGTTAGGAATTGCGCAGCCAGCGGTAGAATGGTGGAAAACTGGATTTATGCAACTAAAAATACCCTTACTTTCTAATTCTAGTGCAATTATTAACAGAATATTAAAAACTAAGATGATTTAGAATTTTCCAGAAATACCAACTAATATGATAAATGTTCTGCTCAAATATCTTTTTAAAAACAGTTTTTATACAGCTTTTTCTGGCTGCAGTCTGTGGGTCTTATAAATAAGTTGCAGTTCAATGTGGAAATGGCACGGCTATTAAAGAAAAAAACAGTAACAAATGTAAGAGTTTATGTAAGTGGCATTAGATGGTTTACTATGATATATGACTCAGATTGGATAGCTGCTGGTAAGACTGTCTTTACCTAAAATTCCCTTCTTTCAGTATGTTGTTTTATTATCATCATTATAATTTTAAATTTTATGAGCTAGTTTTGAAATATTAGAAATACTCTCCATGCTGCCCTCAAACTTTTAAAGCCACAGCTCCTTCACTGAAATGTTAACTATTGGCATCTTTCATGTAAGCCTTTTATTTTGCAGTCTCATCTTGCCTTTAAAAACTTTTTCTCCTAGATTTATGCATCCTTTGTCCTCCTCTTCTCTATAAGTGTCCCTGTAGGTCTTCATGGTCATATTTTAGTTCCTTGATAAGCACTAGGAATGGGAAAAACACCTAAAATAATATTTGAAAACATCACTTATGGCATGTGAGGTAGTCCTTCTTAAAATGAGCAGGGCTGCTCATCGTTGAGAGTTCCAGTTTCTCAGCAAAACCCCACAGAATGCTCTCCACAGCTGAAATCCCTCTGTGCTGCTGGAGCAGTCACAGACAGCGGGTTCCTCATGCTGAAGTAACTGCCCTTGTTCTTACACACAGCATATATGAAGTAGTGGCACTTATTTTGAGTTTCTGTCATCTGGAGAATCCTGGATGCATAGTTGCTGAACTCCTTTGGTTTACCTTTTTTCTTGACAGAGGGATTGGCTTCTGAGAACAGGATTCACACCAGTCTGTTAGCAGAGCACAGCATTCCATATGGCCACGCGTTCCTCTCACTGCTTACAAAAGGATGCCACAAATGAGCTGATGTGATCATCCACCTCCTTGGAAATACCAAGAAGGGAAGCCCTCACTCAGGTAGGATGGGCAGGAGATACATGATGTGCAGCTTCTGGGGAAGGGGTTGGAGTAGGGGCTAAAGGCGAACTGAGAGCTTGAAATAGAGATATTACAAATCCAAACCTCAGTACTGGGCTTCTATGAAGAAAATTAACTCCATCCCAGCTAGACACACCAGGAACATTCATTTCACAAAGAAAATAAATAGCTCATTCCCCAGACCTTGAGGCTATCTGCAGCCTGTTCTACAAACGTGCCTGTGAGATCCCAAACCAACTTGTCAGTTTTCTCCAGCATGCAGGGCTAGAACATTTTCTGCAGGACAAATTCTGCCCTAATTGGTGACACCTGCACAAACACACTTGGCAGTGGGGTTTGGGAGGGACTGATTTCCTCCTGATGGTTACTTATGTCATGAATGAGCAAGCAGCAACAGCATCTTTCCCTCTGTGGTGTGGTCTCAGTTAATTGGCAAAATAGGAAAAAATAGAGAAAAATTTCTGGTCAGGGCAGTCTGCTACTATGATGGCTAACAGTATATGGATTGGAATGGTAAAAAGAAAGATCTTAAAGCAGCTCTTCAGAGAGGCAATCTACTTGGAATAATTTTTTTCTGTCTTCACAGGATGTCTTATGTGAAGAAGCATAAAAATACTAAACATATGTAAGATTTTGAACAGGAATTTGCTGGCTGCTGTTAGACATATAAGTCAAACCTAAAAATAAACCATTTAAAAAATTAATCCTGTGCAGAAGACAAAAAAAAAAAAAAAAAAAAAAAAAAAAGTAGTGACCACTTTCAGAACTAATAATTTGCCTGTTGTTCATATACCTGAACACCTGCTATATCCTGTGAGTTTCCATCAGGACTGCCTTTCATGTGGGCTTTCTCTCCAATCGACTTCAGTGTAAGAAACAGAGGCTACTTATCACGAGTGCTGCTGGCTATGTGTAGAAGGGTGCTCTGTATTTTTTCTTCCCCAATATTTGAGAGAGAGCAAGCACTAGCTAGGATCTTGGAGCTCTTCCTTCAATTAATTAATACTAATTTTAATAAAAGAACATCCTTGAGCAGAAAAGAGAACAGGGTTGTGAAAACCACATTTGTTCCAGTGATTTACAATGAGCTATTTTTTCCTTGTTTTGATTTTTTGAAATTATCCATATAGCACCTGTAGCTTCATTACACCTCAATTTCAAGCTGCTCTCAATTCCACTGTTTTCTCTAACTCTTGAGGTGCTGTTTGAATAAAGCAGGATGAAGACCATTACTCACATGGTTAATTTTCTTTTTATATGCTTCAGTGTGTCCACTGCAGAGGAATTAGGCAAGGCTGGAGGGACTGCAAACCAAAGCCAAGTGCTAATCTCAGTTGCCTGTTACCTTCTTTTGTCTCATGCTCTACAGGTATTCAGCTGTGTCTCAGCATCTCCTTAACTTCTCCAAAGCCAAGGGTAAGCCTGCATCAAGAACAGTATTGCTTTACTTTCTTCACCTGCAGCTGTATTATACCGGTCTGTCTTAATACATCCTGCAGAAGTCATATCCCTGATGTGTTATGGTTCAGGGAAATGCCTCCTCCAGCCTGCAGTGGACTTGTGTCTATTGCTGCAAAGACGCTCAGAGCTGGGAAAGAAGTGTAAGAGCTGGATGGGAGTTCAAAGGTGAAGTGACTCTCCAGAAGAAACAGAACACTATGGTAATGGTCTGGAAAGCGAATAATTTGAGGTTAGTCCTCTGTATATTCCTGTGATGGTGCTTGAGACCATCTCTGTGTGAGAAGGTGTGAAGAACTCTTGCTGCTTCTCTTGGACAGAAATGTGGTTTATTGAGGGAATTGTGTGTCAGAAGTTTCCATTGTAACAGCAGCGATAAAGGGTGGGGCAAAGAGGTTCTTTGAGTTTGGTGGGGGTTTTGATTTCCTTTGATCCCTTCAAAACAGTATGGGCTGATTTATTTGTCTGAACTGATATCAGTGGTATTCTATTTATCTACAGAAAAAAATCCAGCTGAAGCTGGCACAGGTATAAAAAAAAGTATTTCTATTTTAAGCACCTGTCCATCAAGTGTCTTACCATAAATTCATTTCAAGTATAGAGATCATTAAGTGACACCTTTTCATCACTATCAAATTCAATTTGGACAAAAGATGTTGACATAAGACTCGCTGACTTTGCCATCACTTGTGAAGCACAGATCTTTCCTATCTCTGCACATAATTTAAGACCACAGTTGTGGTCTGAAATATACAATATTTTACTCATAAAAAAAAAAATCTGAAGGTTTGGATGTCATCTACTCTTTCTTCTGTCTGTGAGAAATCTGCTTATCACCTGGAGGAAATAGTTAAAATGGCTCTTCCCGGATGCTGATACTAATCTATGGTGTCTTTTATAAGTACTTTTAAAAAAAGCTGATAAGCCTGACTAGTCTTGATGAGCAATTAGCACTGTGCAGGATTCTTTCTTCACCTCAGGCAGGTTTTTTGACAAAATTATGATGGGACTGTACATAATAACACTTGAACTACAGAAGAAACCATAATTTCCTAAATAGGACATGGGGATTACAAATGGCAGTCCAGAATAATGAGCAGGGATTAGCTAATTAAATTTTACCAGTGCGTGCTACATTCTGTTTCTTGTTCCTGTTTTAGTTAGAAGACTAAGACATGGGTGAGATGCTTTAGATTAAAATAAAACTAAAGTGCTCTCATCTTCAAACTCAATTAAAAGTAATTACCATTTTTTGAAAACTTTTTCAAGGCAGGGAATGGCAGGATTACACTTTTGCATGTTCTCACAAGTTCCTTTCTCTTGGCATGCAAGCAAGTTGCCAGTCATCGTAGAAAATGTTTTGGCAGTACCTTCCTGACACTTCTGTGTGGGAGGTGTAAGAAGAAATAGGGAGTTTGCTCTTTGCTGCAACTATTCTTTCAAGAAGTGATTTTTGAAGTGGAGTTGCTTTCTGGGAGCTAAGCAATGGAGGTTGTTAAAGATTTCCAAAGGAGAGAATAGCAAGAGTTATAAAATGGCCTTTAAAAACAATATTTATAGTTTTTACTACATGAGCAGTAGCCTGTTGTGAACAGACTCATGTGCTGTGTATGATCCCTCTTCTACCCAATTCGAGCCTCCTAGAACCCAAATTCCATGTCTCAGATGCTTTCAGGGAGGTTTTCCTGATTTCCACATGGTGGGAGACAGCAGGGACGCCAGGAGCAGAAAGGAGGAGTGATGCCCCAGTCACAGCTGTCTCCTCCTCGATGACGTCTGCAAGCCTTGGTAAGACAGGTTTTTTTGGACTCTGCACAAATTCTGAAAGGTCAAAGGAAGAGTGGATGGTCTCCACTTCCTCTGACCTCATGGGGCCTCCCAGCTGTGTCTGAACTGCCTCTCCAGAGCCCCATCTGGCTCCATCCTCCCCTGTCCAGGCCAGTGGTGACATACACCAGATGACCACGAACACCCTGCCCCTTGTTTAAAAAAAAGCAACTCCCAATTTGACCCCACCCCAGTCTCCTCTGTCCAAGCTGGTGTGATGCCTCTTTCTGCTCCAGGTCAGGTCTGTAAATAAGCAAAACCTCACAGCTCTTCCCCATGTACATGATGGTTCCACCGTCAAGTACAACTTGGGATGATGCCACTTCCCGTTTTTGGAGTTATTCTGTGCAGGGCCAGAAGCTGGACTTGATTATCCTTGTGGATGACTTCCAACTCAGGATATCCTGTGATTCTATGGTCATATGATCTGTGATTGCTGCTTCCTCCTGCCAGGAAGGGAGATATTTACAGTAATGGCCACAGCCATGTGTGTAATCACCGAGCATGACCTGAGCCCTTTTTGGATAAGGGCTGGAGTCTCCTGTGTGGTCTCTTTTCGGCAGGCTTGCCTCTTTAAATTAACCCTGCCTAAGGAAGGAAGCAGCACAGTGACACACTGTTATCATGGCTTGTGTGATGGTAAATAGTCTGCTGGATGATTAAATCACTTGGTCTTCCCTACGATAATTTTTTTCCTTTAGGTGAAAGGAAAAAAAACGAGTCTCAAGAGGAGACTCTTTTAGAGGAACAGCATAGAAAACTTATTTCCTGGGAAAGAATGCCCTGTGTGCAAGATCTAAAGTGTGAAGGCTTTAAAGGCACAGGGAGGATGAGAAAGGTAGTAGTCAAAAATCCAGACATTTTATTTTTTGAAAGAGAAATATTTTCCAATCCTTTTAGTTCGTTATTTTTTCCTACTTAGTTTCTTCTGTGTCTTAAGTCCACATGAGGTTCCAATACTCAGACAACAGGATCAGAATCACAGTCTTTTCTGTGACCACCATTCCCTTCCACTTGCACACGGCACATTTTATTTTTTCTCCTTGCTGCTCTCCTGCTCACTGTGCCCTTTTGCATGAGCTGCCTGGACACTTGGCTGCTACCTCACAATCACTTGCCCCACAAACCACTGAATGAAAGGGTTCATCTGCAGCATCCAAGAATGGAACCTTTGGCACAAATGTTCATAAAACTCAGTTCCAAGGAAATGCAAGGAAATTGCTGCAGTTCTATTGAAACTAAATCTAAAAGATCACCCTGTTCTTCCACTTCACTATTTCCAGCTGCCTAATGCAGACACTTCCCCTCCTCGCCTGCTCTGTCCTTCTTTGTGCCCCAGCTTCAGGCTGCACCTGCCAGACATGAGCTCTTCCCAGCCAAACTCACTCCCATGGATGCTCTGATGTCCTGGAAGGAGGCAGGCTTATTTTTCAATTCATTTTTTACTTTCCCAAGCCATATTTCTTTCCAATGTGTTCAGGATGAAGTGTTTCCACTAAATAAAGACTTTTATTTCCTTTTTGGAGGAGAAACTCAGGGAGTATTTCTGTTCCAAATTATGACCCATATTTGGGGTTTAATTTTATTATTTAATTGTTTGTACAGATACCAAGGAGTTACACCTTCATTTTCCTCTGTTCTTTTCCCAGACATATCAACAATAACCTTTGAATGTGAAATGTGTGTATCTGCCAGAGTTTCTAGTGGATACCAGCTCAAAAATTGACTAAAACACTTGTCCAAACCGCTAAATCAGAAAAACACATGCAATTCATTACTAACTCTTGTCACTAGGCATGATGGTAATCAACTGATTTAGGCTGATTATTGGCTGATTTGAGAGGTGTTTTGGCCTTTACAGAAGGTGTTAATATTGAGACTCGGGCTTCATTCGATGCTGTGTTGAATGACTTCCAGGACTGACGTAATCTTGCAAGGAGAAATTCTTGAGTCATCCCATGTGGTTTTAAAAATTTGAGGCTCTTCTTGGAAGAATCTCTTTCTTTCTCTCACAGTTATGATAGTACTACACAGAGGAAGAAAAAGTCAGTGAATTTAATTCAAACAATCTGGAGCATTATGGGACAAAATGAAGCTGTCCAGAAGCTGTAGCCTATAGAGTCACTGGTGGTAGCTGTGTTTTCAACAAGGCTGTTTCAATAAATTTTCCAGATTTAAATTCATTTCATATCCTTTTGACTGACCTGATATCCTTTGAATGTGCTTAAAGAAAGTATTTTCTCTGTAAGTGTGCCAAGTGTGGCCACAAGGTTGAGTGCTAAAAAGCATCTCTACTAGAACATGGAAGGGAAATCAGATAATTCAGATGGTTATCTATGCATAAGGAAGTAAAAATACAAGTAGCATCTCTTCATTCAACTTTCAGCTGGAGTTCAAGTGACATGTATATCCATGCATGAATATTTGTGGCTGAAAATTTTAACTGCTCTTCTGCTGGTCAATAAGGTGAGTGCTCAGTAGGACCTGTGCTCATTCCTCCTAAAAGCAAAGACAACAGGATCTGCTGTAAAATCTGCAGCTTGGCATTCAAGATAAATGATGAGTTTGTAATTTCTAACAAATGTAATATAAAAAATGTGTAAAAGCTATAAAATTAAAACAAATACATAAACCCAACTGAAAAAAAATAATAATTCTGATTTTCTTGAAATTACTCAAACCTTTGTCAATGACATTGAGCCCAGGTAAGAGATGAAACTGGAAAATTGAGCTTCACTCTCAAAGAAGACACTGCTAGGCTATTATTGTATCTGTCTATTGTAGTGATCTATTCTACCTGTGCAATCTTTGCATGGATTCATCACCCTCCAATGTTTCTGCTGATCAGGTACCTGTACAACTGCTGTCGTTAATTATTTCTGGAGGCACAGTCTGGCACTGCCATACCAAATTAGCAGGACATCCATACATGCTGGAAAAACCTCAGACCTCATTATCACCTTGTAATTCAACAACACTTTCCAACCATTTTTGGAAATCCATGTTCTCACTGTGAACTGTTATGCCATCCTAACAGCCAACTTCTATGGGTTTGAAAAAGAATCTGTGGTATATATTTACTTGTATTATTGCAAGCTCAGAGAACTCTAAAGCCCAGAGTTTAGCAATCTCTTATTGGTCCATTCCATCTAGGACGCTTACTATGCAATCTAGGCAGTGGGGAAGAGATGAAAATTAATCAGGCATATACAGATATGTATATTAGGCATATATATATATAGTTATATGTATATGTGTGTGTGTGTGTATATATATATGTATAAAATGTATGTATATAGCCTGTCCTTGAGGAGACTTTCAACAAAATTGTTGTTTGGTCCCAAGTTAATAACAATCCTGTCACAAGATAATGAAACAGAAACACTTGTAATCCATTATTTGCACTGGACATAATGATTGGTAGGGCTGTTGCACATTGAGTGATCTAGTACTAGAAAGGTATAGAAAGGTAATGAATTCACATCTGTCCTCTTTAGTGCTGTGAGCCATTTTCTGTGAGCCTGAAACACACACGTGTCAGGATGTCCAATTTTAGGGGGTGGTAAGATCAACTCTCTAAATTGATTGAGTCCTGATGCTGCAAGACTTGTATGAGAAGATATATCACTTGTACCAGGGTCAAATGCAAAGGACAGATCCAGTCTTTGCCAGCCAATTTATTGACACAGATGAGCTGCTTTCAATCCTTGTTCAGAACCAGAACTGACAATTTCAAAACATTTCTCTGAGAGTTCCCTTTCTGGACTAATATTAACAGCAGTCTCAAGTTAGCATATTTCAGGGCAGATTAGGTCAATTTGAAAAAGAGTCAGAGAAAACTTGGCTTGCTCAGGCTGTGTAGTGAGCTTCTGAGACAAATAGTTATCTATTCCTGATTCTCGTGAGGCTCATTTCTTCTAATCAACTGGCTGCCAAGCAGGTGTTCTTCTGTGTTAATCTCTACTAACTCATTAATAGTTCTTTCAGAAGCTGATTTTAGGATTGAGTGAGTAAATTTTCAGCATGCATTGGTAACTGCCCCTCCAGTTCCAGCATGCAATTTTACATGTTAGTTAAGACCTGAAAAGGAAGATTCTGTCAAATAAGATCATGTCCTCAGTTGTCACTGCTCCCACTAATAACCAAACTTCAATTCTTTCACTGTGGCAAAGAGGGATACAGCTGATGAGCAATTCTCTCAAAATCCTTCAGCTTCCATGTCTGTTTTCAGACTAGCATGCCTAAATTAAAAAATCTATCATTCAAGAGAAGGGACTTTTTTTTAATTCTCTTATTTTGTAATTGCTGCTGCATATGCTGTTCCTGATACAGTTGGTGATAGATCAAGGTAGCCTGGACATTTTATGAGGCACAGAGTAATCTTTGGTTGCTATAAACAGTTCTTGTAGTTGTACTTGAGCTAGATCTAATCCTCTGGCAATTATTAAGAGAATGAAAATAGACCTTAGCTTGGGGCAGAGAGAATGAGAAAGGAGTAGGGAACTGTAATCCTAAATAACAAAAAGGGAGGTTATTTTCTTATTTGTAGAAAAATTATTTCTGTTATCCACAAAGTATAATATTGAATTGTTTGTACATTTAGCAACAGATAATTATTTCAAATTATTTATGAGTAAAAGCTTGGGGGTTTTTAAATTTTTATTCCTAATAAGTTCACTATTTAAATGTTTAAAATAGGCTCTTCCTCATTACTGCAAGTCTTCTAAAATGAAAACCAAAAGTCGTGTAGCTTTGCTATAATGTAGTTGCTTTATGAGGTACCATAGCAAAATCCAGAGTGCATCCTGCCCACAGTGTAATGTGGGGATGTAGAGGTCCCAGGCCATCAGGAAGCTTGTGGTGGACCTTTCAGCATTGAGCCTCCTGTCTGAATACCTCAGCAAGGGTAACACCATAAACATTTCAACAGAGACATCAAGAGGAAGATGCATTTTATAGTTCTCAGTGCTGTGTTCAACCAAAGCCAGTTTGAAGTTACAAATGAGATGTTTTTAAGTCATTCCTCTAAACAACTACCAAATTAGTTATTTTTCAGTGCTAAGCAGCCACCACCACCCTCCATGGTTGCCTTTTTAGTTGCTCTCTTTCTGTGGTTGTTTTCTTGCCCTTAGATAGTCCTACCTTCATTTTGAAGATGTTACAATAACTGCTTTCTCATTGCACCTTGCATAGTCGGGCCATAGATTTATGATAATAGTATTGACAGCAGTAAGGAAGTTTTTTAAGCCTTCCTTGAGTGAGCTCCCTGCTGCACAGCAGCTTTCAATCACAAGCAGGACATAGTTGAATTATTCAGATAGGATTTCACATGCTTATTCAGTTCTGCCAGAGAGGCAGTGACTGGCATGAAATCACCTTAGCAGTGGCTGCTATGACCAGGAATAAGGAGCTGAATAGGAAGTGTCACTCCAAGCTGACTATCCTGTCACACCTCATAGAGAAAGAAGCTTTTAGGGGTTGACCCTAGAGGGCTGAAATTCATCAGTGTGTTCCTTCTTCCTTCCCTATCCCTGCATGGATTGACATTGGCATACAGAAAGCTTGCTCCCCTCAGGAGGTGGTGGTTTAATTTGCATTACAAGTCTCAATGAGTATTTTCTCTATCTCTAAGGCAGTCAGCTGCTGCACTCAGCCTGCCTAGCACTGCAGTGGGATGTGGCTTGGGCTGGGGCTCAAAGGGAACAGATGTTTGCTGTGTTGCCTTATGTTGATCACCTTTACAGATATCCGGCTTGGTACCACTCATCTCTCATAGAAGGAATTGTTCCTCTTTTTTGCAGCTGGTGGAAAGTAGGCTCTGCAGGTTTGATGCAATATTGTTCGAAATACATCTCTTCAACAGTCTTTGAGGCAGAACAGTAATTATTGATGTTTGTTTACTTAACATAATATTCACATTCAAAGACTGCTTATTTCCTGGCTGAACGTTTTGGTTTTTGGATAACTTTCTATGTTAACATATTAACTACTGAGCTCACTTTTTCCTATAAATGATGCAAAACACTAACAATTTGCTTCACACTCTACATGAAGTGGTTATGGAAGTGCACCTGCCTCAGGTAGATGGTTTATATACTTAATCAGCCAACATAAATTGCTTTCAACACAGCTCACTGTTGCTGGCAGCCAACAGCAGGTGTAGATTGGATGAGTATTTTGTCTCTGTTGTTCTGGTTTAAGTTAGACAAGAGAAGATCAAATATAAAGCAAGGCATAACAGTAGTGTGATGCAAGCTCAAATTGTTTATGCATTAAAAACATCTGGGACCAGGTTCAATCACATGAACTATAGCACTGATGAAGTAGTGTGTGGAAATTTCATTGAATACCAGTTGCTACTGTTCTGTTTGAAGAAACCATTTCAGATCATAAAATAAATGGTTCTTTCTCATTACCTCTATATACTCACCTGCTGAGTTTATAGACAATTTTATCTTAGTATTTATCCCATACTCAAAATTTGTAAAGTGTCTTATATATAGATTACTTGGATTCTACAGCTTTCTCTATGCACTGTGTTCAGAATGACTTGCTTTCTCATTAAAAGAAAGCCATGGAATATTAATATTTTACTTCAATTACTGTTGAAATGACAGATTTTCTTATTTCTGCCATGTATGACTACAGTGAATCCTTCATCTGTTTCCCTAACAAAACAAGGCTCCTATACCATGCTGTCTCAGTAGGTACGTGTTTATCCTTTATGTCTAGCCATAGTAATTTTGTAACTTGTGGGCTGTTTTCAATTCAACTTGGCAGAGTAGAAGAGATTGCAAGGGCAGTTTGATTATTCTAAGACTGGGAAAATTAGGGATACAAGAAGCTGGTGGAATAGGTAAGTGCTCTGAGGAAGGATGTGCAGCATGACTGAGTTGCCACTCCCATGGGAGGGATACCCCGTAAGGGCCATCCTTGCCTGGCAAAAAGCTGCTGCTGGAGCTAGATATCAACAATGAGATACCTGGACATCCTGATTTCTGTTGTTCTGTTTATTTTAGTCACCCTGTTCACATGAGTCAGGAAAGAGTTGGAAAATGAGGCTGCCTGGTGGATGTTCTGCATCCATGCAGCTAACATCTATACAGAGACAAATCTGACTCTAGCTTCCTGTGGCTCCTCTTCCTTTCTGCCTGTTCCCCCTCTCTCAGAGGAAGTGTGTTATCTCTTGCCTCAAGGAGCTCTGGTATTTGTGTGGCTTAGGTTTTTTTTTTCCTCAAAAAACTTGCAGTATGCAGAAACTAGTAATAAATACTGCTCTCCATTGCACCAGAAGCAAAGGTCCTATGCCCTAAGACCTGCAATTCCACACCCATGACCAGCAGAGATGTACTTGAAGTTCTCTTAAGTTTAACACTATTCTTTGATTTTGTCATTGCTAAGGTATTGTCTGTGTATCTGTGCCATGTAGAAAAAGCAAGGAGATAAAACTTGTATGTGGAAACACTAAGATATGTTGGAAATGTCAGAAAAGAGAGGTCCAAGTTTACTTGTATTAAAGTGCTGAAACAATATGTGAAGATAAATAGGGGGAGCAAATTCACAGGCTAAATATTTTTCCCAGTTATTAATAAATGTAGATGAAGTTGTTTAATATTCAAATGCTGTGAAAGCCATTTGCTCATTGTCATGAGTGGCATGTATTTGATAACACAAAATAAGCACCTCATCCTTCACCACTACTCATGCGTGCACAATTCTTCCCATTTAATTCAGCAAGACTAATTATCTGAATTACTGACATTAGCTTAAAGCTATGGATTTTCAGACTGAGTATTGAGTCTCCGGCTTTCAGAACAACTTCTTTAAAGGAATTAGTCATGTCTAAGTGCAACAGATCTGTCAAATTGCATCCCCTGGCATTATCTGACGTTTTGGTTACAGAGCCAGCCCTGTGCAAGACTGTTCTCATGGCAATAGACAGTGGTTATCCTAATTTTATGGCTCTGACAACCCTAAAATTGCTCATAAGGGTTGGGCAGTTACCTCACTAGCTGATAGTAGATGGTAGCTGACAGCACGTGACTTTGCCTTCCAGCTCACCGCTGGACTTTGTCATCCCCACTCCAGGGATGTCTGCTGTCTATGTGCGAACAGCTCCTGAACTACCCCCATTTTGGTTTAACTTGCCATGCAGGCATGAAAACTGCAGTTAATGCACAGACAGATCACAAACTCGTGCCTTGGCAGCAGTAACATCAATTGGAGAGATGGGCAGAAAAGTGCAGTACTTCAGGAACTGGTTCACAGGGGGTGTGGGCACCGCTACCTGCAGAGTTACAACTTGTCTGGGACCAGCAAGATGCTCAGTTGGAGTAGGTGCATCCTTGGAGTTTTACTGCATATTCACTTAAAATAAAAGGCAATGCTTATCCTTACAGTCCTGCATTTTGCTATAAATTGAAGAGTTTTGGTAACTCTGTCATGTCTGTGCTGCTACTGAGGAAAAAACTGGAATGTTTAGGGTCTGGAACACTAGCTTAGCAAAGGCTGAACAGTGCAGAGAAGGCAGGCAGCAGGGACAGGCCATGGCTGTGTTTAATCAGGGAGGTCTTT
Organism: Bombycilla garrulus; assembly: GCA_013400315.1. NCBI lineage: Eukaryota > Metazoa > Chordata > Aves > Passeriformes > Bombycillidae > Bombycilla > Bombycilla garrulus. The sequence goes on along the minus strand of VXBU01000096.1, from coordinate 134,338 downwards.
ATACATCACTTGTCACCCCTTATCTTTGAATGAACTGTTCATAATTAAGTAGTATGACTAAAGATGTGAAATTCTACATGGCAAATACTGAACTTGCACCTCATTTATCTCTTTCAAGTGTTTAATGAATTTTCAGCTTCAGCTAATGAATAATGGCAATTTCAGGCCCATTGTCCTATGCAGGAAAATTAATAATGGCCTAAGGATAGTTTCATACCTAGGAGCATCGTAGAGATTGCCAAAAAGCCAGAATGTGGATTTCTTTCTAGAAGATCCAACATTATCTTCAATATTGTTCCTGTAAGTGTACAGTCCATATTCACAAAGAATCCTGAAAGTACGACATGCAGAATCTGCTCTTTGGGGATAAAAAGCAAGCAAAACTTGCCTTCCTTTACCTACCATTAGGTTACCATACATTTTGTTTTCCTCAACAGGTCATCTTTATTCATGGAGAAATGTTGGCCAAGTTTGGAAAAGCTTTTAATTGTTAGCATTATATTAATAACATATAAAAGAAACATTGAAGCCTAATCCTCTCTTCAAAGATGTTCTGAAATGAGGTATGTTAATGAATAGGAACCAGGAAACTTCCAAGCTCAAGAACGTGGCATAAAGAACATTTGTCATCACCACTTTGTTTTTAGAAAAGGAGCCGTGAATGTTTCCACCATTTCCTATGGGTAAGGAAGAACAACTCACTCAAGCAGCAGCTGTGGCTTCAGTTGGTTTTGGCATTCAAGACCAAGTACAGAAGATTAAACAAGGAAAGAGAAGCATTAACATGACTGGATGTGTGCTACTACACCTACTACCAGTACTTGAAAAAATGGATATGCACTTGAACTGCAGAAGTATACCTGAAGCAAATGTGCTTTACTTCTCTCACCCTTCCAAAGTGACCGACTGTCGTTTCTTATTCTCCTCTCAAAAATATAGCTAACAGAAAATACTGGGGGAAAAATGTGGTTTTCAGTCACAGAAGCAGGAATGTACATCTTCTAACAATTGTTTAGTGAAAAGAATGTTTTACCTGAAAACACTAGGCATTTTTAAACCCAATCTGCTAAAGGTTCATGGTTGGTTTCCTTCAACTCATTCAATTTACAATGACATACATCTCAGTTCTACTTATGAATATAAAATATGCGGTATTTATGCAAAGAGTTAGTGTATTAATTTTGGGTTTAGACTCAAGTGGGATGAGATAAAATCATCTTATCAAATACATAATGGCAAATACATAACATGCCATATCCTAACATGGCCAGATAGAACATGCATAGGATTTAATAGATTGTTGCAGGAGGTGAGTCCCAGACTGCTGTAGTAGCTCCATGTAGGATCTGATGTTGTTGCTAGAAAAAATAGAATAAATTGCTTTTAGGAAAAAAAAAATCACAGAATTAATTTAAAGATCCTGTCAACAGCGGCAGTCTTCAAATTTGCCATCTTTTTCAAATGTTTTCTTCTGTAAGTAGAGCCCCTGAATCAGATTCCTGAGTAGGTTTTATAGGCTTTCCATTTCAGAATTATCACTAATGAAGAAAACTAAGGTTGAAAAGAATTGTTCTACTTTATCCGTAATGGTTTTTGTAATGTCTAGCTTGATGCTTCTTTGCTACTATATGGCTTCTAAAAACTCTGGATGTCAACTGCTGTCACATTAGCATTGGGAAGTTTATTTCAGTCTTTAAGTTAACTAGCCTCACTTTGAAACTATAAACATATTTCAGTGGGAGTGCCTGTAAGTGTGTTTATGTAAGTGGCTTTAATCCTGTCATACGACTATCATTAAGATTGTCTTTCTGAAGCATAACTCATCCTGGAGTCTGCCTGGCAGCTGCTGCAATCACAGCCATCAGGCACATGGATGCACAACCACTAATTAAACACAGGGCTTTTCTCTGTGAGGAATTTTTCTGATGGGAAAGACAGTGGGGGTTTTGGTTGGTTGGTTGGTTGGTTGGTTGGTTGGTTGGTTTTGTTTGTTTTGTTTTGTTTGGGGTTTTTTTGTCATTGTTGTTGTGGTGTGTTTTTGTTTGGTTGTTTTCGTGGTTTTTTTTCCAAAAACTGAGTAAAGTGTCTTCAGGTAAATTTGTCATAAGGCAGAAATGACTGGTGCTATCCACTCACACAACTATTAGAAATTGTGAGTGAATAACCTGGTGCTTCCTTCCAGTTGCCCAAGGGCACCAGCTGAAGCCTCAGCAGGAGGGAAGTAAATTGTGGCTTTTAGCTATCCTCTCCTACTATGCTTCTGCTCAGAGTGAAACTGGTGCCACCTTTCAGGTGGAACTGTCCTAGAAAGCTCACTGTGAGACTCTCCAAGTCTAATTCCTATTTTATAAAAACTAAAAGGTCTTTTCAAAAGCTGCATTTCAAACTGAAACTAATTTTCAAAAAGAAAGGTACTTTTAAGTTCAATAAAATCCAAAGCATATTCAATTCAAAGTATATTTGGAGAAGTTGTCCCATTTTCCTGCTGGTTGTTTCAGTCAGACTGACAGATTGCTGTCTTCATAACTATTTTAAGCACTGGAACTGCATGAGTTTAGTTGTACTGACTCCTGTCCATTTTTACAGACTGTAGTATCTTCACAGGAAAAGTGTTCCATGGGAATAATATGTGCATTGTGCTTGTCCAACTGAATAACTGAGTAATTGTTCCCGAAATCTGACAAAATTTTGTCCCAAAAATGTGTCCAATTTTAGCACAATCCTTAATAATTTCTCTGAGAGAGTTTACGACACTTCATTTCATGTACTCCTATGCTGATCTATAAATACAGCTTTCACCAACTGCTATGTCTCATTCCCTGTTTTGTTCTGCTGAAGTTTTAGTCCATACTGAATACTGTTTAGTTACTGAAATAGATGGAGTTTTTTATCTTTTCTTTTTCTCCTCAGGAATTGCTTTCTGTCTGCTTTTTAAATCAACTCTATAGGAAGCAGTTTAGCTTCTGTGGACTTTAAAAAGGATATTTATTCTTTAAGCTCTTAATGAGGTTTTCCAAAACATATTTTAAAAAGCACCCACCACAATAAAATGATGGCATTTAAATAACTATTGAACTTGGACAGTAGAAACAAATCTGCTTTAATTTTTCAAGATATAATTGGAGTTTTTTACTTTGTCATGTTATGACACTATAAATCAATTGTCAGCAGTGTTGTATGGGTCAATTTTACTTACTCAGGTACACACAGGCTCCAAGTCTATGAAACACTCTGTTGAGAAACCCCATCGAACACGGCTAATGGGGGTTTGAAGGCAAAAGGGTTCAAATCCATGTAGTATTGTGCTGTTTCTTTCAAAGCCGCCCATGATTCGCTAATCTGAAGTAGATCAAGACAGAAAGGAATATTCTGAGCTTTGACACTGAATATTTACAGTCTGTGACTACTGAGCAGCCTTGCCCATGTTGATAAATCAGAAAAAATTTCCTCCCTTGACCGAAGGATTTGTGTTACACATTAATTACAGACCCGTGCTATTTATTTTTTTTCAGTAGGTGCTTCAGGAGGAAGAAAGAAGATACCTGTTCAGCCACAGTGTATCCCCACGAGTTCTGGCTGCTGCTCGAGTCCCAGTAGCTTGGAGAATACAGTATGTGTCGTTTGAGCCGCATGAATTGATTTGCTGATTCTTCTGTCAGAAAGGGTGCTCCAAGGACGCTTGAAACAGAAGCTGATAAATATTTGGAATATCAGAAAAATGTGTTAGAATGGGCACTTCAAAAATATGCTTACATCCACAGAACATTGGTTTGAATCTGTAGTTTATTTAATAGAAATCAAAGCCAGTCCTACCTTAGATTCGCAGCAAGAAACTTTTATTTTTAGGCCTGAAGTTAATAAAACAAATGTTCGAAATCATTATCTTGCTGTCAGATCTGAAGCAAATGAAGTTAAAAATCTAATTAAGGCACTAAATTATTTTTAATACAAAATTTTATTACCAAAGTCGTCATAGACAGTAGTTGCACTAGTCTCAGGTGTGCTGAGAGTTTAAAGTTTTAAAAAATAACACAAACCCTACCTATGAATTTATCCATGGTTTCTGAACCTCCTGGCTTAAATGTGATATTTACTCTCATTAGTATCAGCATAGATATCGCATGCTTGAAAATTACTTTCTGAGCAGAAGATATTACACTTCTAATCTTGTTATTGCATTGCTTCAGATAGCTTCTGAGGTCACCACAGATGCAGGAGTCCTTGCAGATCTTGAGAAAAATATTCTTCACAAGAAAAAGGTCAGAACTCCTCTTTAGCTTCATATGAAAAGCCCTGGTACAGAAATAAATCTTTTCTTTTTAGTCTCAAGTGTTTGAGACATAAATTAATTTGGGGCTAAAAGAGTCCAAAATAGCATGTCAGTCCAAACCACACAGTTTTCAATGAACCACTGATTAAGATGGAGCTCAGATCCATCAGCTGAGCTGAGGCCAGTGTCTGTAAACAGCTGTACTCCAATTTAGTGAAGTGGGTTTAAATGGACACCTGAGGGTGACTTGCACATATTTGGAGCAGATGGGCCAAGAACTTGAACCCTTGTCTATTATGTCTTAGAGTAGGAGCTCAGCAGGGCAAGCTATCGCCTCACTCACAGCTCTCCAGTGCCCTGATTTCTGAATTTCTAGGGGGAAAATCTAACTGGGAGTATCAAATGTTTGCTTTCATGTGCAATGTTCAGCTGAATCCAGTTCACTTGTAGTTATTGCTGGCTTTCCTGATTATCCACAATATAGCTGCTTTTTAGTTTTTTAAATAGAAGAAAAATGTTTGCTGAATGCATATAGGTAGAAGATATGTGAGCTAGAGTGTTTGCTGCTCTCTTTCACTTTGTTTCTTTTCAGTACCAAAAATGCTTAAAAAGAAGATGAGAAAAAGCTTGGTTATACAGTAATGAATTAAAAAAAATGTGAGGATGTTTGTCACCTTTGCTCTTAATATAGATGTCAAAGAGTACTTTAGAAAAGTTACTTCGCAAGCAATCACAGTCCCAGCAGTTTCCTCCTACTTCAGTTTCTTCATATTGCAAGTTACTATAATAATAAACTAGGGGCAGAAGTTTTAAGGTAGGGGGTTTTCAAAGATCTTCAAACCATCTTCAAAAATGTTACCAACTCCATGGAAAAAAAGTAAGTTCAGACATGTGGTGGAAGGCTGGGAAAGAAGAAAATACATTCCGTGCATATGTCTATTAACCGCTACACTTGTATTCTAGAGCTGCACAAGAGAAAACTAAGCTTGTGCCAATTTTCAGTATTTCTCTGGAAATATGCTATAGAAAAATCTATGAGCTGATAATTTATCTTTAGTGAATTTGTTTTTATTTTTCTTTTATATTAAATATTTAGTAAGCTCATGATTAGCTTTCTGGACTGAGATAACTGAACTGGGATCAGAAATTGACTCATTTAAAGGGTTCAGTTTTCTTTAGATGTACATACAGTTAGTAAGGGCCATTAGACATTACATTTTATCACCAATATGTGCTCTAGCCCTCCAGATTTGAAATAGGCTGGGGAAAAAAATAATCATTAAGCAACTCTGCTTCTTGTAGTTTTTTCCTTGCTGCCAGCATCTTCAAAAATGACCTTGTCATTCCACTGGTGGAACAGTGAGGTATTATTTTGGCTACTGTGGTGCAGAGAGCTGCATATTCAGGGTATTATATGTCAATTTTTAATATAGAGCCTACTCTCCCTGCATGTGTATCCAAGGAGAAATGCCACGCCTAAATACACTAAGTATTCACTTTGACTGAAGTGCACTTGCCTGCTCTGAGGAGAGGCAGGTATGTCAGCTCTGCTCTTGGCTTTTCTGGTCACTGTTGGCACCCAGTTCTTATTCTTTTCTAGCTGCTATTTAATCTCCTGGGAGCTGTCCGTGCAGGACCTGTCCCCACCTGCTGGGGCACTCCAAAGAGGCACAAGTACCAAAAGAAATCAGGTAAGTGCCTTTACATATCACCTAATCCTTCAGGCTTATCTCATTCTCTCTTTGTCTTTCAGTAAAAACCACTGTAAGTTTCTGAACATGGCAAACTTCATTCACCTCTGGAAAAACTCCACTGAGATAATTTCTAGCATAGCCAGAATTAGCCCTGTTGGTCTTTCACTGTGGCTGCACAGACAAACAGGGTTCCACCTTTGCTTGTGCTCTGGCAGAGCTCAGAAAAAGCAAGGTCTTCACTCAGCTCTAATGTAGACCTGGGCTCATCAGACCAGGTGTATCCGAGTAGCCCCTCTGAATACAGTGTAGAGTTTTCATCAAGTGAATTATGTCTAGCCTTAATTTAAGTTTCTTGGAGTGGGTGCAATTTCCCCTCTCCTTTTGAACAGCTTAGCAAAATGTTGTGGAAGAGTTTGCTTTATAACCACAGATTATTCCTGAAGGAGTGCATCTTGTAGAAGATTAGCATACAAACCAGGAGATTGGAATTTCAGAGCATCTGATATGAGACTAGAGGGAGTTAGGAGCAGGTGGGTGATGTTAATAAAATGGCTCATAGTGCATAAAGTTGAGCTGCAAAAAGAATTTCAAGTTGTAGTGAAACAGTTAACTCACCATGAAGAGCAACCAGACATATTGTAGGGGGCTTTTTTTATTCAATACTATTTTCTTCTCTTAGATAAATATGTGATTTGAAAATCACTTTTAGATATAAATGTCCCAGTGGGAAAATAGGAGGAATGTGTGTGGAGGGTGAACTTTTGCCAAGTTTTTATCACCTGTTACCACTTAGATGTTTCCTTTCATCTTCTCCTGAAGATTCACTCAGTGTTCTCACATGAAAAGCAAATTATAGAAAAAATTGGCTGGTTTTAGCAAGCAGATGCTTAGTTCATATAATTATTTCCTTCAGCAGATAGTTTTGTCTATCCAGTGCACTTAAAGACATTGTCCAGAGGGAAAACTGTTAGTAGTCATTATTGCTACCATGCCTTCTGTGCATCTAATTTTAGATTCCTATGATCTAAGAATAAACTTGAGGCAAGATGGCGGTACAACCTTGTCAACTTTGTCAAAAAAAAGCAAATGTGCACTTAATCCGGCACTGAGTAAATATGAAAAAAACCCAAACCAATGACAAAATCTGATCACAAAAAGGCATATCAAATATCTTGGAATGTCAAAGTAATAATAAAAAATATCACAGTATAGCAAGCAAACTGCACTCAAAATAGAAAATCAGCCTGGATACATTTTAAATTACTGTGCTTTAAAATCTCTTCATCCTAGACTTGAATGGAAGCATATCTCTCTTTACAAGGATAGATTTCTAGAAATCAATGTGTTCAGCGGGGTGCAGTCACAAAATCTTCCCAGGAAGACGTCTTTTTCTATCAGCTGAAAGCGCAATGATCCACTTCACCACACAACCAAAAAGGTGAGTATGGTATTAAGTTTTGACACATTTGCCTGCTAAGGGACCTACTTAATTGATAAATGTTTTCTTTCGTAAAAGTTAAGTAGCAAGAGCCATTGTGTGCTCAGTAGTCTGGGGAGAGCAGGCAGGCCACCATTTGCACATCTAAGGGCAGAGTTTAATGAGAAGAAGACAAATCTTCAAATTTGCCTTAGTATACAATATGCTTCTTACACTCTCTACCCCAAAACCTGGTTTTATCCAGATCAACAGTGTTGTATAAGTGGTAAGGAGCAATCTCTAGGTTTAGGACCAAAATTTATCCCTGGTGTGCATCTACCACAGGGAAAAGTTGTTTATCTCTGAATTGTTGTGATGTTTACAAAGAACCTGTCAATTATTTAGCCACACTTCAAGCACTCTTGGTGCACACCGCTGCTTCTCCCTAGTTTCTGAAGACTTGCAAGTTTCTGACAGCCTGAAAACACGTTGTTTAAGTTAATATCAATGGAATTTAAATGCCAAAAGTGGGCAAAAAANAAAAAAAAAAAAAAAAGTTGGTCTGGCTCCTCTCCTTTAGGTCTAATAGCTCTTCTTATTATCAACTGTGTGACTCCCTGGTCAAAATCTCAGCTCATGGACGTAGGGCTGCCAGTCTTATCAGCTCTTTAGGACAGAGCTTGGACAGAGGCTAAACTTGGACAGAGCTAAACTTCAACCTTGCTGAGGTGGCAGGTGCTGACGTGTTGGGAACTTTGAAAAAGTAAATCAAGTCTGCAACTCAGGTGTGTTTCCTAAGACTAGAAATGAGCCAGAATGGACCACCTCCCCACCATGTTTCAGCTATCTGACTCTCTAAATCTAAATTCATGAGGTCAGACTGCAGGATTCAGTCTGAGGATTCAAAATATCACAGTGCATCAGTGAAAATGCTGAAAAAATGTGGCAGCAGCTTCTTCTCTCCTCACTCAAGTATTTCTCTAGATTATGTGGCATTCCAGGGAAATCAAGGTGTGTTTATCTGTCAGTACACTGCATAAATGTCTGGACTGCAGCAAGGATAGACTTGTAGACTCTGCAGGCCACCTCTGGACCAGATATAACCTTTTTCAGTTGAAAAGTGCAATTATATTAATGTCTAACACCTGCACATTGCTTTTTTGAAATTATTAAAAAAAAATGTTTGTATATACAGAGGCTTTGTATCCTGGAATGTTTGGATGGTAAAAAGCCTTAGAATAGAATTAAATCAGTCAGATTTGCTAATACCTTTTTACAGCAAGATTTAAAGTCACTAAGTTAAGTACTTCAACTCTTTTCATATCACCCAGTCTTTGAAATTTTGGCCTCATCTGTTTCTTTCTCGGGCTTGAAGTAAAATAGATTTTATTCTTTGACAATTCCTAATTTTATATCACAGGACACAAGAGCTCTCTGATTCAAGAGATGTCATTAACAATCCTTAGAGCTACGCCATCAGCCTCATTTCCTCGTCAGTAAAGGCAGAGAAGTTAACAAACACAACACAGAATTAGTTATTGTACATATTGTATATATGCGATGATGCCAGGGGTCAGGACAATTTTCAGGGTAAGTAGCATGGGAATTTGGCAAAAATCCTAGATAATCCTAGGCAAGGAGCTACTTCCACTGCAGCAAAGTATTAGAAAAAGCACTAGTCCATTGGTCCACTCAGTGGGTCCTGTTGAGATTTCCTTTCTACATCCATATGTGGCAAAATACCCCCATCAGACACCTGACAGACTTCAGCAATTATTTCAGTGCCAAGACATCACACTCCTAGCCCATGCCTTGCTGCTGCACTCTCCAGGGGCTAAAGCAAAATGTCCAGAGAGCCTATTCCCAGCACTTTGACTGTGGTTTACTATGAAGAGTGATTTATAGCACCTGAATTGAGGGCATGAAGAAGAAGAAGGTTTTCATGAGAATCTTATAGTCTCTGTTTTACTTTACCCCCACCTTTACTGTTGCTGAAAGAATTCACAATTATTGAAAAACCGAACTGATTGTGATCAATGAAACTTTTAAGAGCTCATTAAAAACTAGTAATAAGTACTTCTTTATGTATTTTGGGGACTAGAAACCTGGGAAAGAGGGTAAACAAGAAAAGAGACATAAAGGAGATGGAAGTTAAGTCTTCCAAAAGGAGGGGCTTCAAGCTTCTCTGCCCCCAGCTTGGCCTTAGGTGACACTGTGTTAAAAATGGCCTTCAGTGGAAAGGAGGTGAAGTTCAAGAAGATAGGCAAGTATCCAGGAATTGTCCCAGTTCAACTGCAGGTCAGGAAGGACAAATAAGGAGAAGAGGTTTATAGGTGAGCTCAGACTTGCAGAAAAGACAAAGTCCCTTTCCATCTCCTTACTTCCCTACGGAGCTTCTCTGCAGACCAAACTCATGTTCATACGGCATGGAAGTGAATTAAACCCATGTAGTCCCAATTTATAAATATACTACTAACAGTAGTCCCAATTTATAAAATCTTTTTCAATAATCCACAATTAATCATTGTCTCCCTCATTCTGCCTTAGCTATTCACATCATGTATTTACTGCATTTATATTGGAGCACTCAAATCTAAGAAATGCTTTTAGTGCATGCATGTGGATAGACCATGTTGTCGAGATGCAGGCAATCATTTGGAAAGTCAGCTGTCCCTTACTGCCTGCCTGGTTTGTTTTAATTTTATGAGAAACGAATTAATCTTGCAGCATGTGCATCACTGATCATTGACTGTTCCAGTGTGTGCTGCTTTAGGAAGAGCATGTGGTAGCCCTGCCCCATCCATTTTTCCTCAAGTTTTACAGGTTGAGTCTTGATTGTAAATACTCTGGTTACACAGTGCTGTGAAGGATCACCATTCAGACAGCCTGAGTGCTTTAAAACAATCAGTCTCCTTAAGAAATTCAAGTCAGGCATTCCAGAAATCACTTGAGAAACAGATTATTTTGGGTCCTTATAAATGCATGTGAAATTGTTTCACAGGACCCACAATTTCAAACAATAAATGTTGAGATAAGAATAATATTTAGAGAATACTTCATAGAAACAGCATCAAGTTATTTTTACAATTTTAACAGTTCAGGAAATCATCCTGTAAGAATGCCTTTCAGTCAGAAATGCATCCTTCCTCCTTATATATGAGCAATAAAAAGCTCAAAAGTAGTCATGAGGAGCAGAATCAAACTGTATTTCACAGAATTTGCCATGCAATCTGGTGCTCACCCACTCTCCTGCTGCATGTATGTCCCTGCTCCAGTGATTTCCAGTTAATTCTGTTTCATCCATGCTGTTCTGGTGGTAACACCACCAGGGGATTTTGCCAGCTGACTATTTAACAAACCTGAAGGGAATGAATGACATGATACAAGATGCCAGACACTTACCTGTAAACAGCAGAGCAGACACCAAAATTTGAAACATTTTCAGAGACATGGCAAATTATTCCAAAAGGGTTTCCTTTGTAAAGTGAAGAGAGTGATACACTTTTATACTTTGCTATCTTTAGGTTTATAAATCATTTACCAGATACGTGCTAAGGGTTGGTTCAGGCAGAGGGCAGGGTACAGTGCTTAGTTCAGTTTTTTCCTATATGCCTCTGCTTACACTCTTTGGACTTTGCAAGCTGAGTCTCTAATGAGCCATCATGGCTCATTATTATGTGGATTCATTTACTTCTTCGTTAGTTTTATGATGCAAAATAGTACATTGGGCTTGTTCTATGAGCATTTAACAGGTAAGCCTCAGTCAGTCAGTCCTTTGCATGACTGTTTTCCCCTCATCCTGATGATAGGCACAAGTTTATAGGCAGTTTATAGTTTGGTGTGAATACAAATTGTGTTTCAATCCACCTGCTCTGAGAGCAGTGCCAGACTACGCCATGTATTTCAGCTGCCTGCTGCTTGGATTAAGGAAATAAACCTATGATAAAATTGACTGAAAAAGCACTAAGCAGGGAAGGAGGGAAGAAATTTAGTTTCTGACCTGAACCAGGCGGAGGTCCCTCCTGCTGGTGTTAGGACTCTGTAATGTGTGACACTGAGTTCATGCTGCCTTACCTTTCCCACCTGTCCAGTCAGCTGTTGCCTTTTTATATACCATTCACCTGTTGGCAGCAGCAGTTGTGCCGCAGAGCAGTTTATCTTCACAAGCTCACCTCACTGAGGATAAGAGCAGAGCAAAGCTGAGCTGTGTCACACACTGGCACGCTGTGATCTGCAGTCCATCAGCACGGGCGTGCGTGTACTCCGAGCTCTTTACGTCAGGCAATCAGACCCTGCTGACGTTATAGGTCAGGGACCAGACTCTGTGCTGATGGGCAGCAGTGCTTCATCCTCATATTCACAGTGACAACCATCCAGTCCAGAGAGTGCTGGACTGGAGTAAACATTTGTTGGGAAGCAAAAGAGCATCAAGTTATGTAGTTACGAAGCCTAATAGTTTTTTATTACAAACGGGTGGGTAGGAGGGGACACTATTGAACAGCAGGTCTAACAGTGTAATCCTTAACTTTGCTGTAGGTCATGTCACAAATCTAATATTATTTTAGTATTGTTCTTAAAAAAAATCAATCCATTCACCCCAGATAGCAAATTAAATATGGAGGCAAGTGTTCTCCATTCTGGTGCCATATTAACAACAAATATTAATTATCCAAACTTATGATCCGTTTCCCCACCTCTGAGCTACTACATTAAATGTTAGATGTCAGCTTTTTTGTGGAGTAGAAAAAAAGGTGTAATGACTGAGATGTTTGCTAATAGGTGACACAGAGCTCTCAGGAACTGTAAATCCCCCAGAAATAAGTTCCAAGAAAGTTATCCTTTCACCTCACAAACTTTGTGGGCCATTGCCTCCAACCTTTTCCACACTTTTCTCTTAAATGGGCCTGCCTTTCTATTGCAGCTTTCCTCCCACAGATTTTTCCTCACAATTCCTGACATAATGGCTGGAGGAACACGTTGGTATGTCATTTTGTATTTATTGCAGTTATGTCTTCTTTAATGTGCAGTTTGCTCACAGAGACCACTGCTAGTGATACGGCACAGGTGGAGAGACAAGAGCAGCCAGTAACAGATCACAGGGAGGCATGCTGGACTGGCAACAAAGACCCAAGTGTCACCTACTCCTCCTATTTCATCTTAGGAAGCAAGAGGAAAAGATGAGAAAGTTTTTTCAGGAGCTGAAAAAGTAGTAAAAGTATTAGAGGCTATAGATCCCAGCTGATCCTGAGTAACCTAAGTCCAGGCTCCTAGAACCAAAAAATAGTCTTCCTCCCATGATTTCCAAATAAAATCTGGAGAATACGACTTTTCTGTATCTTTGACTGATGAAGCCTTGAGTCTATTACAGGACAAGTCCTCTCTGAGAGACACAGAACGCCTGGTAGGGTCACAAAACATGGTGGGGATGTTGCAATGCTTGGATTTGGCTCTGAGTTCAGAACACAAGGCTTTTTCTGCTGTAGAGTAGAAGAATGGTCAGCCAGATTAGGCTATGATGCAAGATCTGGGAAGCAACTAAATTACATATAACATGTCCCCTAGAACACAGAGATCCACGACACCTGAACACTCCTCCAGTTTTCCTGTTTCATCCTCTAGCCTGCCATGTTTGCTTCTTATCCGATTCAGGCCATGTTCTTGGCCCACACTCCGTCTTGTGCAGGCTGCCCAGCTCTTCATTCTTTCCCTCTTGTTGAAGGCACGTCTTCCCTCTTGTGTGCTTTGCAATGCAACATAAAATGACGTTATGCCTGTAAAACCCAACATCCTTAGATTGAAGGATTTATAAGTCTGTTAAGAGGAGAGTGGCTTTGCAGTGTGATTTCCCTTCCCTCCCTCCTTTGGTGTCTTGTTTCCCATACCCAAAAGGCGTGTTCAGCTCTGGGGTTCACTTCCTCCCTACCTTGTCCCCCAGTCCTGCTGTTGCCAAGTCTCATTTCTGCCCACAATAACCAATGTTTTTTTTCCTGAAGCCCTGTAATGTATACGTAGTTTGGGGCTTGCATATGCCCTACTGGCTCACATACAAACATTTTCAGAAGACAGAGGAGTTCTTAGCAGTTCTTTGAGGGCATTATACAGGCAATCTGGATATCACTAAAAATCCATTAAAAGCATGAATTTATTATTGAATGTAAATCAATAGCTGTTAATCACTAACAGATTTGCAGGCTGAAATTTTTTGGAAGATTTGTAACTTGGCCCAATGGCTCAAATTTTCATATGGATGAATGAATCACTGCATCATTCTTTTATGATGCCCTCCCTCTCCTGTCAGACTTCTATTGCCTACTTTAAAGCACGGAAAGCTTAGTCAAAGTAGTTGTCATCAGAATATTCAGTGCAAATTAAACTTCCCCACATACATCTTTATTTCATTTACAGGAATTATTGAAATATTGGCTAAAGTGGTTCAAAAAAATTCAGCTTGATGCAGATATCTGACATAGTAAAAAAAAAAAAAACAAAAAAAACAACTGAAGAAACTCAGACCAAATTATAAAAGTTCAAACAAGCTATAAGTGAGTGGAAAGTAGGATTATCTGAAGGGACATTTTAGGCAATCTACAATACTACCAGACTTACCAGTAGTGTATAAGGCAGACTTCAAACTGCAGAACTCTGTTAAGGGAAGATCAGACTGTTTTTCCTTTTACATTTCATAACCTTAGACAGTAAATCACCATTTCAGAGCAAAGATCTGTGTTCTTCCCCTAACATTACCAATTATTTCTCTTAAAAGAAAAAGAGTAAACCCCCAAACCTTAGCAGATTATAAATGAAACAGTTTTAGCAAGAAAAGGATAAAAAGAGTTTGGGCACATCTTAAAGACATCCTGAGGAAATTGATGGTGACTGGCTATAAAATGAGGTCTCCATCTCCTTGAATTAACTTTTTAAAATAAATTTTTCATAGGTGGAGTAGTAGTAAAATATTTGAGAGGGTAGCTGAATATCCTTAAGATTACTTGTTGCTTCAAGTGGATTGAAAGCAGATAACATAGAAAGTTATTGGGAAGGAGATGGCCGGTAGGAAATCAGTTGGGCTGGTAACAAAAAGCTGAACTTGAACTGGGAAATCCATATTCTTTCTCTTTGGCACCAGCTTCTCATCTGCTTAGGGAGCTTAATTCTTTTGGTTCTATTTCACCAGCTAAGTATTATGCTAATCTACAAGATTTTGTAAACCACTATGTAACTGTTGAAAAACATAATCTTCTGGTGTATTTAATATGAAATTCCTCATTTGTTTTAGCTTATCTAGCACTTACCAGTTGTCTTTGTTCATCTCTAAGACATCTTTGATTTAAGTAGATATGCCAACACCAATGTTTAACTTCAGGTTTTCGTGTCTGAAAATGCCTGTTGTGTTGCTGTGGGATCTTTTTGGAGTAGAGATGAAACAAGTGCTAGGTAATATTTAAAGGAACATGAAACATATGGAAAAACCTCTCAATAAAAAGGACTAGGGAGAAGGAAAAGAAAACATTGCTGTTGTGTACAGTACACCATGACCTGTACAACCACCAAGTTGTAGCTCAGGACTTGAAATCACAGGCTTAGTGTTTAGTATTTCTTTACTGATTCTCAACACCTTAGTTTTGTAACCACTTCTAATATCATAAATGAACTAGTTGCACCACTGAACCCTGCCCCTGATCATTATTTGGGGAATATTTATTCTGTTACTTTTGTCTCATGGGAAGAGCCTGGCCTAATTCTACATCCTATTTGTTGCTGGTGGAAAGGCAGGAAGGCTACAGTTTTACCTGTTTTCAGTGTGGGTGCTGCTGCAGTTCAGTAGAAAAGATGATCCCTAGAAGGAGTTTTAACAATGTGCTCTGTGATTTTCAGCATTTTGGGTCAGTCATTCATTTCAGTGAATGTTTTCTACATTCTGCCCCGGAGCGTCTGAGCGGTGCAAGTCTTGAAAGACACCTGCAATCATCCTGACACTGAAGGCATGTGTCTACACATGAACTTGGGGCAGCACTCTGGTTCCAGCCATGGCAAGTAGTGCAGCAGAGGAGGCTTCTCTGGAGTCATCACTGCTGACTGAGCTACCTTTAGAAAATATTCCCTCCTTACAGAAATTCATTATCTCCTATTTTTCCAAGGTGGTGGCGTAAAGGCAGTTTGTATAACTGCCTGTATGCAGTGGAATTGAGCTAAGAACCAAAGGGAAGTCTCATGTGAGCAAGGTAACAAATCTGTTATTAACCACTACTTCAACTATCTCTCATGCTTTGGAGTAAGCTTACTGGCACATGGTGAGGTATTTAGCACAGCAGAATTGTGCACTTTACACCTTCTGACTTGGAGGTGTGCTTTAGTTCCGTTTTTTTATTCCAACCAGCTATGGCTATTGATAAGCCCACATCTGCCTGTGCTAAACAGCACAACCAGTTCCATCCTGCTGCTCTTGTGCTGGAGCACTTTTGTTCTTCTAACATTTATGACTCCCAAGGGCACAAGTAACTCTCTCTTCATGGTGGGAGAAGGCATGAATGATTTTTCTCAACTTCTTTTCCCAGAGCTGTGCTGTGCAAAACTCTTCCCTTTCAATGGCACGTACTCCTCAGTTTGCCAGTTCCAGGAGCAGATTGTGCTCTGTATCTGTGCAGCACAGCCATGGCTGAGGCTGAATCCCCACACTGCTCTGCACTCCCTCTGGGTTTCTGGGTGTAGATAATAGTTTGCAGCCTTGTTCTTTCCATGACTACAGGCATTTCAAGCCCCCTACAAGTATCACCCACAGGCTCAAATCTCATAGTCTTTTTCTTAACATGTGTTGAGTGACCAGCAAGCACAACTACTGATTCTGGTTTCCTTCCTCTAATTGGTGCAAAGTTTAGGAAAGGATGAAAACATCTAGATAAGTGGACTAGAAAGCTAATCACTGCTTTAAATGGTCATCTAGTTCCCAAAGTCATGAGCTTCATATCTGATTGTAATGCCTAGGAAGCACATTTCTTTTTGCTGAGAGTGTAATAACTGAACTTCTAACATTCTTTGCAGAATATTTCCCTGGGTAAAAACAGTGTTTTTCTAGAATTTCAGCAACTTCATTATGCTTTACAATAGGACTTATTTGTTGCCTGTTGAGTCCCTTATTTTCATGAGATAATGGATGTCTTCAATGCAGAGTGAAGTTAGAGGAGCAACAAGTGTGTGGATTGCCTAGATATTTTTTTAACCATTGAACTCAAGTACAGGTCCCAGGGTGTAACCAAGTGGCCTGCTTAGTCAGTCTCACTGATAACTGAGGCACTGGCCTTGTTCTCAGTTCACCTGAATGCAACTGTTCCAACATAACAAAAAAAACCACAGTGACATCAGAGTGCCCAAGAAAGCAGAGCAGTGTGCAAACTCTCCAAGAAGCTGTAGGTGCTTTATCATCTGAATGCTTTCTTCCTATTCAGCAGAAGATTATGTAGTCTGGATGCCTTTATGTGTTTAAACTTCAGGTTTCTACTTTAAAACCTCTCATGGAAGCATGACCTGCAGTTCTCATGGCAGCAGCCAGAAATTGTCAGAGCATTCCAGAGAGGTTGCTACTGTCTGATCTTGCTGCAGTGTAGATATTAGTTGACAGCTCTCGGAGTCATTTTAATCCATCACTCCTGTTCCACAATGGAACAACTCTGGCTTGTAAAGACAAAACACACACCCCATGATCCTCTTGATGTATCTTAAAGCCACATCCAGAATTTTCTGTATGTTTTTCTTGCCTTTCTGCCAGCAGTGATGTAGGAACTGTGGTAGCTGCAGCTTGAAACAATTTTAAATACAGAATTTTTTTAAGCCCCCCCTCTTCTGGAAATTAATATATATTGCTTCCCCTGAACAGATTTGGGATAGTGTTTAAGAAGTCAAGATGATCTAGGCAGGGCAGGACCTGATGAATCTGCTCCCTCTAACATAATCCCTTGGAGGCAGAACATGTGGATACCATTTCTCAGTTAAAACAATAAAGCTTTGGGGAGTGTCGTGTGCTGTCACCCCCTTTTTACTTACGTAGTGCAGTAATTTCTAGCAACTATAAACAGACAAATGTTTTAGCTTGTCATAAAGTCAATTTTTATTACTTCTAAAAGCTGAATAACATGCAGCCAGAAGAATTGACTTTGATGTATAGGACTGAGCATCAAACCTTAACCTGCATTCTCATAGTCCTGTCACACAACTGAGAAAATTAGTGTCCCAATGAGAAATAAGAAAAATTCTATAGCTAGAGCAATATAAGAAGCATTTTAGCACTGTCACAAACTACAGTAGTAATTAAATGTTATTGTGACTTATGCCACAGGTGTATTTAACAGAGTCAAGCTAAATCCTTATTCTGTGGAGTCCATCTGTTAATCTGGGTTTGATCCTCCTGTCCCCTACTGTTGCTGAATGTGGGATGAACTGATCCTTATGTGCACTTGAAAGATAAGACTTGGGTTTAAATCTCATTATGCTGGTAAAAAGAAAGGGGGTGTTGTACTTGATCCAAAAAGTATAGACTAGTCTTACAACTCAGTAGAGAACAGCCCCAGTAATTGCAGCACATCCCCCCACCCCGATAATTTAAAGGGTTGTTAATGGATGTAAGAGTGCAGCAAAAAAAAAAAAAACATGTTAAAATGTAGTTTGAGATAGGGGATTAGGTGCCTTTGTCTGCATTTTGCTGTTTAGAAATATTTAACAGGACCCTTTGAATGATGTGTTTGAATCACCACAAAAAGCAGCTTTCACCTGACTTGGTATATATAAAACTAAGGATATTCCTCCTGTTCATTAACATGGCATAGTTATTTAGTACCACTAATTAATTCTAATTCTTAAAAAAATTCATTATTTTTTAATTTTAGCTCATTACTTTCGTAGTGACTGCAGAGATGGTCAGTAATTAGCTATTGTTATGTTATTAAGGATGATATATTTTTCATATTTGTAGGATCTGAAGTGACCATTGGAATGAGGAAAATATCAACTATCAGCTGGTTGGTAAAAGCTTTGACAAAATCAGGCATGTCTTACAAAAGTGGTACAGGAAATGGTGATGATCTGAACGAAATAATATAATTCAAATGTTCTGGGTTTCACGTTTGGGGTTTTTTTTGTTATTGTTTCCTAATGAGAAAAAGGATTTCATTGGGTCACAACCTCCATTATTTGCTATTTGCTTTGCTATTTCAGTAATGACTGGTGTCTGTGGCTACTTCATCTCAAGAAAATACCAAAGACATTCTCTGCGCTTCATAGGAAAAGTAACAGTTGCAATTTTATTATGATTTGTCTGATTGGTTGAAATTGCAATAATTATCAGCCCTAAATCTAGGAAGTTATAATCTACTTTGGCATGGTGGAGATGCAGGTTGAAGTCTCTGAGCCTCATATCTTAATTTCCTACACATACACAATAAACAGGAACACAGAAATCAAGGTTTATCTATATTGTCTTGTAATTGTTTCACTAAGAATGGGCACCAGTCACTTCACCTCACGAACAGGAGACACCGTTGTTATTGCTGTTCATGCTGACTTGCCCTTGTAGCACAGTTCCTCAAAGAAGCAGTTCTGTCTAATGTGTTTCCTGTCTCCAATGTCCAAACAACATGCACCTCTAAAATTCCTTTATTGTGCATGCCAATTTATTGTTTTCCATTTTGTTATTATGAGAGATGAATTCTTTAACATAACTACCAAGAATACATGAGAAATTGCACAGTGTGCAAGTTACTAGCTGAAGTTACTTCCTAACATGGGAACACAATAGCTCGGTAGCAGTACAGTGGGAAACAGTAATTTTAAAATAATTTTTAATGTAATTTAAAAAACAACAAACATAGTTTCCAACTGATTTATATCCATTTTCTTTTTAATAAAAAAACCAAGCAATCTTCTTCAAGAAGTTAAACAACACTTTTAAGTCATAAGATCTAGAAATTTATTCTTTATATTTCAAGCACTTTTAAAGTACAAAGTGCCTGGATGCAAGACTGAAATATCATGTCAAGATAAGAGAAAGCAGTGAGTATTATTTAACTTTCACAGTAGAGCTTCCTTATTTTAAACAGGAAGTGGGAGAGAAATTTCTTATAACTATTTCCAGAAAGTCATTAAGTAAACGTGCCATGAAAACATGGTAAACTGTTTTGACAAGGTGCTAATTCATCAGTGTGCTCCATGAGCTCAAAGATTGAAAAAATTGTCCCAGCTTCTTAATGCCTTCCTGATATTCTGGAGACAGGGGAGGAAAACAAGGTTCCTTTTAGATGTACTTGAGAAATAAAGGACAATATAAATAATGTCATACATAAATACCTTTCTGCTTTGTAAGAAGCTAGTGTTCTTCAAGTTGCCCATTGTCAGGCTGTGTCTTGAAGCTCATAAGTGAGACTATGGAATGAAGCAATCGGAGAGAGTTTCCTGCTATGCCTTGGCCTCTTGTCACTGACAAGTCTACAGAAAACACTTGGGCTTATCTCTGCCTTGTCACTTTCCTAAGAAATAAATGTAATGCCTTTTAAAATTCTTCTACTGTCCAATTTTTCCCCCAGACTACATGGTCTTGATGGTGGTGAGACATAAGGGAGAAGATCTGTTAAAATATGTCATTAGAGGATGAGATAGGAAAAGGTAACTTTGATGAAAGGAAAAGGTAACTCCATCCTCATGAAATCCCTTCCCATTTGGATCTGACCAGACTCTTGCAGTTGGAAATGTGAAACTCCACCCACATCAGCAGCATTCAGGTGTTAATAAAAATGATCAATAAAAAGAAAACATATCAGTCCTCAAAGGCACCCTCAAATGTCACATCATTCTTGTGATGCTGCAGACACATCCCTGCAAATTCCCTCGGCAAGTGCTGGATGTCGCTGATGCACATTTAGTGAAGCACTCACCTTGGTATGAAAATCAGATTGAAATATCAGGATCCTAAAAGCTGCATAGCAACATCTGGGAGGCCTAGGGCTATTTTATTATTTCTTAAGTGTCCCTGAGATGTTTAAGCTTTCTGACCTTCCCCTTGCATCAGTGGCATTCTCCCCTTCATTTCTCGTGAAATATTCAGTAGCTTGCCAGCTAAAGCTTTCCACCTCTTAATCCTCTCATTGTCTCTCTTGATATCAACCTTAGCTGCTGATGTGACAACTTTTTCTAATATATATGTGAACTAAATGGTTTGGATAAAAGCCAAGAAACATCTTGCCTCTTGGAGAATTGTACTAAACAGATATTGCATCAAGACCTTGCTACTCAGAGTTTAAAAAAAAAAAAAAATCCTAGTAAACTTCTGCCTGAACAACAATTTACTTCTACAAATCTTGTGAAGGACACACAGAACTCACAGCTCTTGGTCAGTTCCACTTGCGTAGAAGTGGTCAGCATCCCTGAGCTTCCCACAGATGCGTAGTAATGGCTTTAAAGTTTAAATTAAATTTATTCCTTGGAGTGGCTTTATTCCATTCCTGCAGATGACTTGTTAAAATGAAAGCTAAAGCTTTTTTGCCCTTTTGTTCTGCTTTTTTAATGCTTTCTTCTTTTAACAAGGACTTTTATTCAGGAATCCCTCCCCACCTGGAAGAGCCAGGCACTTCTTTCTGGCACTGCTAGCCTCAGTCAGTGGCCACCAGGTGCTGACAGTGCCCTGCTGCAGGGTGGTTTGATGTGCCAGACATCCATGTGCATCCCAGCTGCTCCCTTCTGCTACGGCCCCTGGACAAAGCTGGGCCACTCCCTGCTTGCATAAGCGATGCCATCAATTTACTGAGCACAAGCCCAGGATGGTGCACTTGGAAGGAAGCCCAACCTGTCTTCACTGCTGCTTCCCTCCTCCTCCAAAGGGAGCGACTCAGTCATCAGTATGAGGACTGAAGGGAGGAAATAGCTCTCTTCCCCCACTGTTTGCATCTCAGGAGGAGGGAGTGTCAGGGGAAGGAGTTTGTTCTGATTACTCCTGTGTGGGAGAGGCCTTCAGCTCAAACTCCCCTTGATAGCACTCTGTTAGTGTTGACATCGAAGAACTCCTCAGACATGATGTTTTTCATAAGTCATAGAGGGATTTTTGAATAAAAATAATTTTAAATAGTTCTGTAGATTGCTGAGAATTTTAAGACCTTTGGAGCCATGTACCAGCGCTGGCTAACAGCTCCCCCAGGCAGCCTGGTGTGGTCCTCAGGCACTCTGGGGGCTGCAGTGGGGAAGGGGCAATTCCTGACATCCTGCTGCCTTGGGCCCCTCGGTCTTGGGTTGGTGCTTTCAGATTCCTCAGGGGCGGCCTCTAAGGTGTGGTGCCTGTGTGTTTGCAGCAAGGGAAACCTCCTGCCCCTGCAGCAAGAATCCAGCTGTGCAACAAGAAAGGAGGGGATAGATTAGGCAGCCAAAAAGTTTCCTTGAGACAGGTTTTTGGTTAAATATGCTCTGGTTCTCTTCTCTGGGGATGTCATAAGTGCAGTGAACTTTCTTTAAAATGAATATTTAATTAAAATTGTTTGGGTTTTGGTTTAGGGTTTGGGTTTTTTGTTTGTTTGTTTGTTTTTTTTTTTTTGAGAATGTACAGGTTAGAGAGATTAATTTTTCAACCTAAAGGTCTTGTCAGTGACTTTGCAGTGTTTATTTTCAGAGTGACCAGACTTGACATATTCACTAGTAATCATAGTGAGCCCCTTCACAGGGGAAGTGACACAAATTGCCCCAGGGAAGCATATGGAGAGTTTACTGGTCTGTGACCAGCTCTTCTATTTAACACTCCTGCTGGCACTCTGTCTCAGGAGTTGAAAGCTCAGCTTCAGAAATGTCAGGTGATGACATTTTCATTTCCCTTTGAAAACTATCCCACAGTCATATGGATCTTGCATGTTAGGAAGCTTTTTTCCCCCTTTTCTTCCTCGAAAATGTTTTTATGCTTCAAATAGAAGGCATACAAAACTGCATGTTTTGCGTTTTTGTGCAGAGCCTGTTTCTTGTTATTATGGACATCAACGAGCCTGTGAAAATATTATTTCCAGGTATGCTGTTTTCCACTGACCTTTCTACTCTGTCATTGGTAGAAAGGAATGTCAGCTTCACAGAGCTGAGTATTCTCAAACATGTTCTGCCAGTTATCTTGCTAGAAACTGGGGTTGAGCTGATCTGATTGATTCCCCTAACAGCACTGGTTTCTGACAATAAAGATACAACCGTAATTTATTACTATTATTATTACTATTATTATTACTACACAGGAGACCTATAAAACAACTCTTTTTATAGTTCTGTGACGTCTCAGAAGCCAGCCTTCACTTGTGCTTCTCCCTTCTTCCAGCATGTGTGTCATTTCCTTCACATGCTGCCAGGAAGATCAGATGTGGCCTTGAACAGAGGCCAGCGTTTTTGTAGCTCTCATCAGGTTTTAAAGGGGTACCATGAAAAGTTCCAATTCTGCACAGCTTGCAACAAAATGAAATATGCCAATATGCCCATATGTAAAACACAACTGCAGTAAACAGCAAAAAATGGAACTAGAATAGCACATCAAAACATTTTATCAACTCTCTTCTGTGGGTGTAAGGGAAAACTTTTAACCAAAAGAGTGCTAATTTCCTGAATGTCTTCTTTTTTTTTTCTCCAGTGTGTAGAGGTGAAAAAAGCAATGGCAATCATGTGACCTCAAGTAAGGTAGTTACATAAGTCCTGAGCTCCATAGCAAAATTTCTCTCTGCTGCTGAGAGGTAAATTTCTTTCAATTAATTGAATACCATACACATAGAGCAATTTATTATAAAGGGAAACATATTCCTAGATCAATAAATATATGTACACTATTTTTATTTGAAGAAAAAAATTAATATGAGACTGGGTGGATTGCTTTTTATTGTTTCTAAGATGACTGTGCATTTTTTTGAAGGAATGAAATGTCAGATTGATCTTTAGAGAAGCCTCTCTGACTTGCTTTAAACAGTAGCACCACCACATGTCAGGAAGTGGTCAGAGGTGCTAAATTCCATATTAGCTCTTAATTCTCTGATTAGGAAATGAAAAAAAAAAACATAAAAAGTACACTACAAGGAAAATATTCAGTAGTTTTTGTTAATTCTATAAAAAACAGGATATTAGTCCCTATTTGCAAGTCAGAATAATTTTCCAGTTAAATATCTTTCCTATGATTCTTCTTCCTTCTTTGCTCAGTTTTAAGTGGCTAAATTGTAAAAGGTGGCAGAGAGTCCTCCCTGACTGCTGCACTGCCCTCTCTCCAGAACCCCTATTTCATTACTTGTTTGCTGCAGCCCTTGCTGTGTTGTCTTTAGGTTTATCTCTGCATGTTGGGATCCTCTGGCAGAAAAGGTAAAGTGAGAATCCAGCCAAAACCCCCAGGTATGTCAGAATGAAGTTTGGGAGTCTTATGCTCTCTTAGAGAGGCAGCTAAAGTGAGAAATCAGAAAAGCACCTGAGAGTGCCTATTGCTGTAAATTCCCCAACTCTTTTTGTGCTGTACAGCTATTGCCATGGAAAGCTGACCTGCAGCAGAGCAGTTAGAGCATCAAAAAAATTGTGTCATAAATGTCTAAGACCTTTTACTTTGATGTTAGTGAGGGGAGAAGCTTGCAAGGGATTCTCATTTACTTTCTGAAAAATATGTGAAACTTTAATTGAAACATGATTTGAGCATTAATTAATGTGCTCTAATTGTTACTGAGGTGTGGCTGGCACCTGAATTCCAGTCCTAGTATTTGGCTTAAACCATTGAAAGTCAGTTATCTGAGCAAGGCTATATATGAGCTAAATCAAATCCTTTAAAGGAAACTGCCATCAATACCATCTCTTTGTGAGAAAGAGTCATCACAAACTTGCATCACTGCACATTGTAATTTTCTACAGGGTCCCACAGACTATCCTAAAGTTCTTTATTACAAATGGCTGTAATGGTGGTAACTTTCATTGGCTTGGAGGCTCTGGGGTAAAAATGTGCATGATTTTGCCATTGTGTTTTGCAAGCTCACATGTGAATATCATTAAAGTGTTCTGGTATGACATTGCCCTCATTCACAGGTCACTCTTCTCTGGGGAAAATGCTACACACTGTTGTAATGGGGAGTACTTAACTGTCTTAAAAGTATTTTCTGGCATTCTCTTGCTGTGTCTTTATTTATATGTCTCTTTTTAAGGCAACATTTGCCCTTTTTCTAGTAGCCAAATAGTGTTGTAATGAGAAAAAGTGTCTTTCTTATTTGATATTTCAATTGTTGTGTACATCTGTCAATTAATAATGCAAAATCTGCCTCCTGGTATCTTTAACACAGGCTGCAAATAAGCTGTTCCTAACATGGTGTTGCCAGGTATTCTTGCAAGCCAGACAGTATTTAAGCCTTTAAAAGACATCAAGTATGTGGATTTTCCTAAAAAGCAGAGCTCTTTGTTAGCTTCAGCAGGTACCGGTACCTCCTAGAGCTCCTGAATCTGCATGTTCATGTTCACCTTGCCACAGGACAGCAAATCAGGCTGGTCTCTGTGAGGCCACTCAGCTCTCTGATCTCAAGTATAAGAAGACATTTGCTGTTAACAGTGTTTCTCCTTATGCCGGAAATGGAAATACCGCCCTTACCTCTTCTAAATATGGAAGATCAATATACTCATGCTCCTGAAGTATCCAGAGCATTGTGTCAAATATAATGCAAATATTGGCTAACTTTTAATTAAATATTATATATATAATACTATATATAATGTAATGTAATGTAATGTAATGTAATGTAATGTAATGTA